>WYDI02031641.1:0-128831 GCA_009867235.2 Psittacus erithacus
CAGGAGAATCTGCTCCAAGATGTTGCCAGGCACAGAGGTGAGACTGACTGCTCTGTAATTCCCCGGGTCATCCATTTTTCTCTTTCTTGAAAATGGGGGTTATATTTCCCTTTTTCCAGCCAGTGGGAACTTCACCTGACTGCCATGAGTTTTCGAATTTGATGGACAGTGGCTTAGGAACTTCATTTGCCAGCTTCTTCAGGACCCACAGATGGATTTCATCAGGTCCCATGGACCTGTGTATGTTCAAGTTCTTAAGATGGTCTCGAACCAGATCCTCTCTTACAGTGGGCCTAAGGTCTTCATTCTCACAGACCCTGTGTCTGCCTTCCAAGACTTGGGTGGTGTGGTCAGAGCATTTGCCAGTGAAGACTGAGGCAAAAAAGTCATTAAGACCCTCAGCCTTCTCCAAATCCAGGGTAGCCAGTTCTCCTGATAGCTTCTGGAGAGGGCCCATGTTGTCCCTAGTCTGTCTTTTATTTGCAATGTACCTATAGAATCCTTTCCTGTTATCTTTAACACCCCTTGCCAGACTCAATTCTAACTGGGCCTTAGCTTTCCTAACCTGGTCCCTATCTTCCCGGACAACATCCCTGTATTCTTCCCAGGCTGCCTGTCCTTGCTTCCACCTTTTATAAGCTTCTTTTTTCCTTCAAATTTTCCTCAGCAGCTCCTTATCCATCCAAGGAGGTCTCCTGGCCCTCTGCTGCACTTCCTTCTAGTTGGGATGTAACACTCCTGAGCTTGTAGTAGGAGATCCTTGAATATCAACCAACAGTCTTGGGCCCTCGTGCCGTCAAGGGCTATATCCCATAGAACCTTACTAAGCAGGTTCCTGAAAAGGCCAAAGTCTGCTCTCTTGAAGTCCAGGGCAGTGAGCTTGCTGCACACTCTTCTCACTGTCCTGAGGATCTCGAATTCGACCATTTCATGATCGCTGCAACCAAGGCTGCCCTGGAGCATCACATTTCCAACCAGCCCTTCCCTGTTGGTGAGCACGAGGTCAAGCATGGCACCTCTCCTTGTCGACTCCTCTATTAATTGCAGAAGGAAGTTGTCTTCCACACAATCAAGGAATCTCCTGGATTGCTTGAGCCGGGCCATACCTTCCCTCCAACAGATATCAGGGTGGTTGAAGTCCCTCATGAGGGCAAGGGCCTGTGAGCGTGAAGCCGTTCCTGTCTATAGAGCACTTCATCCACAGAGTCCTCTTGATCAGGCGGTCTGTAACAGATCCCCACAGTAATGTCTCCCATCGCTGTTCTCCCTCTAACCCTGACCCACAAATTCTCTGTTGACTGCTCACCTGTCCCCAGAGTTCCATACTCTCCATCCTATCCCTAACATAAATAACAACTGCCCCTCCCCATCTGCTGGGCCTGTCTTTTCTAAAGAGCCTGTAACCTTCCATTCCAACACTCCAGCCGTAAGAGCCATCCCACCAAACACTTATAGGAGAGAAGAGAAGGACAGGAGAGACAAAGATTTTTACATCCAGGAAATGGTATTGATTGGCACTGTGCAGCAAGAACCAATCTATTTTTCTCCGTGATTTTGAGCTGCCAGCTGCAGCAAAGCTCATGTCAACATCAATATCTTTGGAAAAGTGGGGCAGCAGAAAGCACTGCCAGCATCTCATGGCAAAACATGCCACACTGATATCCTTGTTAAACTGGATTAACATCAGGAATTAAAAATAACATCTAGGTTGGGGGAGAAGAAAACCTACAGCACTGATTTCACCTTAAGAGTCTTTGTATGTTGGTAATGCTGAAACAGTTCTCAGCATAAGTTATTTTAAATCATTTCACACTCTCCAGATCTTTTACCATGCACACACTTCAGGGCTGAAGGCAAAAAAAAGAAATCTGTTTTTTCCAAGATGCTTATTTAACATTCAGCACACATTAATACAGACTTATTCCCAGCTTGTATACAATATTTTGGAGCAGCTATGCACATGTGTGTTAACAAACTGGGTGTATTCTTTGTCCTCTACTAAAAGGTCACTTTAAAACAGCCAATAAGACAATCTGACATTGATGACTTCTGGCACCTGTTATTTCATATTTAAGCAAATTACTTCAGCTACACTATAGCATTAAACAAAACCAATCAGGAACAACTCACTGAGGAAAAAAGAACCAAGACACTTGCTCAGCTAAACCTGTTTTAATTTCTCTGGCAATACAACATACTGCTCATAGCCATCTTCGGATCCAGTGTGCACAACAGGTTTGGATGACAGTTCACTCCTGGAGTTTCAGGTTATAGCTTTTACTTTGTGGATTGAAGCAGTTTAGCTTTCATGTCTATAAGCAGGTGAAGGTGTAATACAATCACAGACTTCCTTGGGAACAAAACCTACAACATATTTATACCTTTTTCCTTAGCTATCTTGTAAATCTTTTAAATTTATCTATAGAGGCTTCCAGTGCCTGTAGCTTTCAAGCATCACTGACAGAAAAGGCCAGCACCACGAATAAGCAAATTTAGCATCCTAGGGCCAGCTACAGCCCTCCTGTCACAGCCTCACACAGCACAGTATTGCTGCTGTCTGATGTGCCCATAACACTGGTTATCACCAGTAACTCCCTTTTATGGTGCCCTTCAGCATATTATGTCTCAAGTCAGGAAAACAAGTGTCTGAACACCAAGCTAAGCACCCTGCTCTGCAGCTCGATTCACAGCTTCTCACTGCACTGAACCAAGAGAGAGGTCAGCTCTGTCAGGCCGCCCTTACACCCTCCCTGTGCGCCTGCACAAACCCACTGGCTTGAGAAAACAATAGAACAAAGGAAAAGCCTAAGTACTTCACCATCATCACAAGAGGGTATGCAGTCAGCAGGCAAGGATGCCTCAACACTTGAATGGTTTTCAGATTCACACTATGCTTTTGAAGGGAACAGGGGTGGCTTCACCGTTTTGTGAGGTTTTGCTTTAAGCAAAACCAAGACAGTTTTCAGAGTGAGCATACTAGGCTGGGACATGGCCAGTCTCTTCACTGCTGTTTTAGCCTTTTCATCAATTATCACTCACTAACAGCAGTGTTCTTTATGCACTCCAAGGTTCCCAGAGGCTGGAAGTCAACTGCAAGACTACAACTCAAGGAAAGGCACAGGGTTTGGCTGCAGCAGGGCTACTGACTGGATGATCCCTGCTATCAGTGCTAAACCACGCAACAGCCATGGCCCTTCCTGGCAGGGCAGAATGATAATGCTGTGCAACAATACTTTACTGCCTGTAGGGTTTTTTCAAGTGACTGCAAAAATAAATGGGAGGGGGAAAACAAGCACAACCAACCACCAATAGCTCAGAAAGGAATTATCATTCCTTTAAATTCAGTCCCTGTACACGACTGAAGTGCAGGAAGCACAGGGAAACTCAGGACTCTCCAAATTGTCACCCAAACTTCCAAACTAATGACTTGAAACTGCTCAAAAAATCCGGGGAAAGAAGTACTAGATTTGTTATATTGTTTAAGCAAAGAATTAACTGAGGGCCCCAGAACAATGCTTACACCAAGTGCCAAGATTATCAATACAAACTTGCACCGTACTGTTAGAGCATGGCCATACTCATGGTCTTCCTGCATTAATGCTGACATGATCCTAAACAAATAGCACTCAGCCTGTAGCATCAGAGCAACTATGCCCTCATTTAGGAAGTCAAAGAGAATTCTGCTGCAGTTAATAGATCCTTACTGAATGCAGTAAGGAAATCCTCCTCTCTCTTTTGTAACTGCTTCAAGGGCAAGCTCTCCTTTTCAAGCACACCTGCCAAGAAGTGGGCTATTCCCTATTTCTCCTCATCTCCAATGCTAATCAGAAAAGAGAATCATGACAGCTTTTGAACTACTCTAGATATCTAGTGGATTTTCCCTCCTCCTACTCATTTTTTTTTCAGTCTTTTTGTACCTTGGAGGACTATACCTAAACTGCCCTCACACTGAAAAAGACAGTTCCACTGTGGAAAGTGGTGGGGAGGAGACATTGACACAAAATGCAAAAGGAATAATCAAAGATGCAGCACAGCCCAAGGAAGCTCAGGTTTTCAAGTCTCTTAACAGAACTGACTCAGCTCACAACCCACACAGGAAAAGAGTATCTGCAGTCCCTGAAGAATTTCATTGGAAAGCAGGGAGGAAACAAGGGTTTAGTAAATGCTATTGTTACAGAAATAGCAGCTACATACACCCAGCTATTTCTATTATACAACAGAAATACTCTGCATTTAATATAATCTGTGGTTGCATTGCCAAGTTCTGGACTGGCAATAAGGATGGGACATTAAAAGTGCATTGTTTAACCAGCTCCAAGGCAAGGATAAGGAATGAGAATCCTAATGAACATTCAAAAGGGATTTTTTTTTTCTTTAAAAGTTAAAAAGAACACTAGTATAGCATGCTGCAAGCTATGGCAGACTGTGTCACCTATCAGCAGTGTGTAATAGGTTCTTTATGTCAGAGACAGTCCATTTTTCAGGATGCATGTGGAGGCCACCTTTGCCCTTACACCTCTGGGGATGTGCAACTGTAAGTGTATTTTCCAGAACACCTAGTTAGATATGGTTAAAATATTACTGGAGATAGGGCAGAAGACAAATCAGAAACTATGAATGCATCACATAAAAGAAAACCAGTATTAAGGAAATGCAGTTATGTTTGTCCTGGAAGCACATTAAGTTGCCTGCCAAAAATACATCTTTGGCTTTATTTTCCACTTCCCTCACCTTTACAAATAGCAGGCATGTCAAACACCATCAGCCTTTGACTTCTTGGAAAACAAACAGAAACAGTAAATTTGACCAGTCTAGATTTGAAGGACAAGTAATGATTGCAAAAGGGGACAGGATCATTACTGCATCTCACATGCTTCTTATCCCAAGTCTGTTCAAAAGAAAAATAACCACTCAGTCACGGTAATTCCTCTTGCAAGGCTACTGAACTTAGGCTTACACATTGAAAACCACTGCCCCATTTCACCCAAACCCATTTTTCAACCAATAACATGTAATCCTCTTTCATGAAAAACAAACACTACTGTAATTGTGAAGAATGGCATTGTCATCACCTGCCCAACCCACAGATGATCCTTACAAAGACTTTAGCACCAAGGTTTCTGACTTCCCATGGCTCAGCAGGAAGCAGCACTGCTGCTGGCAGAGGCACTTGGCAGAAAGTCTGGGGACACCTAACAGAGATGCAGGTAATGGTTTTACTTTTTGATCTGCAGGTGACATTGGAAAGGGAACATTTCTTGCACCCCTATAACTGTCAGCTGAGACAAGTGGTTAAGAGCTGTGCTCTTCCATTTCCTCTAGCAGGGGCAACCACAAAAGGATAAAACCACTGCATGTCAAGTGGTTACTTTCCGAGGACAGCAACATCAAGCAAAAACCCCCTCCAGTCTCTGATAGACTGCAAAGACAAAGCTTAATTTCATCAAGGGCAAACTGGCTACATTGATTGGATTATTCATTTGGTTTAATGGACTTTGCTTTCTTCCTGCAGCTTTCTCGAAACAAGAACAAAATGAAGATAAATCAGCTCTCACTCCAGGCTGACACACTATATATATTTATGGATTTCTAAGCCCTGCAACACAATAGAAGCAAGGTATTCATTATACAGTGCTTGTTCTCTGCAGCGCTGTTACTCTCACACAGGCTCCACAGAGAACAGGCATGATGGCAGAGGAAAGGCTGCCAGGGAGATCAGCTCCATGCCTCTCCCCTCCCTTCAGGTCTTGCTTTACCATTACTGATAAAACACATAGCTTTTCCTTTCCCAGTACCGAAGCCACTTTAAGAGGCACACGTCAAAGTGCCCACGACAGAACACACTTTTGATCCCCCAAGCAAAGGGCTAATTGCCTTCTTCTGAGGGAGCACCACTAACGTAATCAATTTCAGCAGCTGATGTAACTGCCAGAGTTCATGAAAGCTAAAAATCACTTCCCCCATCATCATGTGCACAGTTGCTATTATGTTAAAGATCTGGCCTCATCTTTTGTCACACAATAAATGTGCTAGTCATGCCAACAAACTCAAACCACTATTTCTAACGGGAGTACACATTTATCAACCACACCACATAATGGCAACACTTTCCATCACTTATTATTCTGCAAAAATGGAATGACACATTGTATTGCATCACTGTACTTAGATTAAGGGGCGATACAATTACGGCAATACATTACAGTGAAGGTTCACCTATGACAACCTCTTTAGAAAGAGGGAAAGAATTACTTGAAGTTGCTGGGCCAGACTTTCTTTTGACTTACAACACATTGTAGTTGTAATTGAGTTGATTACAATGAACAAACATTAGACCTGTGCAAAACAGGTGCAAAATCTCACACTCATTCATTATTCTGTTCATTGAAATCTGGGGTGTAACAACAGAATGTGTGTCTGTAGTCAGTGAATATTGCCTGCAAGGATTAAATGTACTGCCTTAAAGCAAAGGGGAATTCAGTTTGCATGACAATAGTCTCCTTTCTAGAAGTGTTGCATTTGTTAAAGTAAGGTAATTGTTGAGAGAAAGATGACATCCTGGGAAATCACATCAATAAATCAGCACTGGCCTCAGAAAATCTCTGACGCTAACTAACACAACAGGCAGAAGACATTCACTTGCTTTCTTCCTTTCCTAACCCGCCTCTAAAGCAATACCAGTTACAGAGAGAGGTTTTTTGCAAACCATTTTGCATTCTCAAAGGAGCAGGTGATCTAACATATTTATTTTAAAAGCTTTGTGAGGAAAATGCAGCATGCAATATTTCTACAGTTTTCTACAAGTAAATGAACAAAGCCAAACTAAATCAGCAAGTGGCAAGGCACGCCAAACCCCAGAAACAAAACAAGCAATGAAATTGTACTTATCACTCCGAAAAATCAAAGCCATTCATTTGAGATGCTTATGTTTGGGTAACCTTTGGAAGAATGTTTGCTGTTCCATTACACAAACAATGGAAATATTAGATAAGGAAAATAACTGTAGTTGCCAAGAATGCCCCATGCACTCCTCTCAAGCCATTAAACATGTAGATATTATTTTATGGGTATATAACATACTGCCTACAGCAGGGATGTCAAATGTCCAGAGCCATTTCCGCTAACCCCTGAGCCTGCCTGGCTCCCAGGAGCACAGTGCAGAAGTGCCTGACCCACCACGTGTACATGGCCCTGCACTGCTATACACGCCGAGATACAGAAATGAAAGAGCCAACTTCAACCTTACTAAGGCCAAGTATTACAACTTGAACAGGCATGTTATATAGGGCTCTGAGACAGTACTGCATGCCAAAGCAAACCTCCTTGCCTCACACAAGTTATTAACACCCAACCACCTTGCCTAGATTTTTTCCATCTGTTCACAATCTTGAAAGACCTACTACAGTAATGGTGTTTAATGTGAACTTGGGTCAGACCCAGCATTTCCCCACAGAACAGAGCTGCAAAGGGCCAGATAAGTAAAAACTGCTTCAGTGCTTTTCTCCATAGTGGGAAAGCTAGGGCAGCAGCAGCCCCACACAAGAGGGGAGGCCTCAGCTCACTCAGTGTGCCCCTTTCCATGCTCCCCACTCATCCCAGGGAGGCAGGCACCATTCTGGCTTTCCCAGGCATGTCCCCAAAGGGTAAAGGCAGCACAAATCCATCAGCAGGACCAGTCAGGGGTTCAGCAACTGCAACAGTAATGTCAAAATGAAGGAGCATCCAGCACCCACTTTCCCTGCTGGCTAGCCAGCCCCATAGCACAGCCATGCGTGACTGCTAGCCACAGCTCCCAGAGCAGGCACTAGCACACAGGGGCTGAGCAAGCCAGGGGAGGCAACCAGTGTCCATAGAAGTAACTGCAGGAACGTGGCAGGTTCTTGTAAGTTCTCACCAGCTCAACCACACTTCACACTGCATGAATAACAAGGTGAAATATGAGTTTAAATTTTGGTGGTGTTTTTTTCCCACGCAGGGTAGGACAAAACAACTCTTAGAAGCCTTTGCCGGGACAACACTGAAGACTTTTCTCAAGGGGAAGGCTGTTTTCATTGTTTGAAACAATTCTTCCATGTGGATAGAACATGCACAAATAAGGACTAGACATATACTTGGAGCTTGGCTTTTGGCCTGGATGTGTTGGCAAATTGGCCTGAGCTAGGAGATATGTTTTGACACCACACATAAAGTTGAGGAACCAGATAGAATGGTGATCTGGAGAGGGGATCGTATTTTGAGGAAGGTCTTTGATTCTATGGAGAAGATTCTATGAGGAAGGTCTTATACAGCACTTTTAAGATGGCATTTGAAGCTTTCCAAAGTCCCTCAGCTCAGCCTCACAAAAAGATCTGTGGACTGCTACATAACATTTGGAGGCCTATGCGTGACTAAGTGTATTCTTTTAAAATCGGTTAAAATGATGCCATTATCAATGTCTTTACTTTCAGAAACTATTTCTGACAGTTTCTGGTTTTATAGATTTCAATCTCTGGCAATCCAGTATTTTTTATTTCTATTTTAAACTTATTTGTCTAAATCAAGTTTCTTTCATTCCTTTCTCAATGAGTTTACATACGTGTAGCTAATTTAACATATAGCAACATTATTATATGTGCTGCACCTAACTGAAATTCAGCCTGTACTAGCAAGATCAGCTTCAAAACAGAATATTAAGTTATTAAAGGTGTGTTTTTATAGAAGCAAGTTTAAGGAACCAAAACTAGTGAGTACTAAAAGCAAGTGCTTAATTTTGTTGTATTCAGCCTTTCTTTGTCTACCTCACAGTCACATCTGTAAAAGGCAAGATTTTAATAATGAAAAATAAATGCTCTTTGCTGAATTTACACTCAGTCCATATGTATACATAACAAACATGCACTTCAAAAGATAGTAACTTAATCTTTGGATCTATCTAAACTAAGGGCAGTGATGATGATTCAGTCAACTTCTACACTAGAAATACCATCATTTAACTGCTATTTGGCAACCCCTGGCTGCCATGAAACCTTTTTACAGTATCCTAAAACAACAGCTAAAACATAAAAAAAAAAAATCAAACTTGCATTTTTCACATTAAAACTGGATTCCTCCAGCTCATGTAATAGTATTACATCTGAAAGCTTCTCACATGCTACCAGATCGTTCCCAGAAATGGGGAGACTCAGCCTGTCTGAACATCTGTAGAACAGCTTCCCTGGTAGAGCTGTAACATTGTCCCATTATCACTAACGTGCAAAGTCTTTTGGAGCTGCCATTTGAGGCCTGATTGCATACATATCACCACTGGAAGACTGTTTTCTACAGAAAAATGAGACAAGCAGCACTATACACAGCTTCACTTCTCGCACCCACTGGAAATTCCTGCATCCAAGTATTCGAAGTGAGAAGTCACAGAAGTTAATTCCCTAAAGTATTTTTATGAGGAGTAAGCATTTCTGTAATATTAAGGCAATGCAGATTAAAAGCTTACTGTAAATTGGTGCATACTACATGAAATTGCGGGTGAAATATGGGTAAGCATCAGAAAGACTGGATTCCAGTCTCATCTGGCATTCATCCAACTAACTCATTACATTTTACCAGCTGTCCTTCATAAGGCATCACTAATCACAGAATCATTAGGGTTAGAAGGGGTATCATCCAGTCCAATCCCCTGCCAAGGCAGGGCCACCTAGAGAAGATTATACAGGAACGTGTCTGGGAGAGTCTGGAATGTCCCCAGAAAGGGAGACTCCACAATGCCCCTGGGCAGCCTGTCCTAGTGTTCTGTCATCCTCAACGTGAAGAAGTTCTTCCTCATGTTGAGATGAAACTTCTCATGTTTCAGTTTATGGCCATTGCTCCTCATCCTGTCACTGGGCACCATTAAAAAGTCTGGCATCATCCTTCCGGCACCCACCTTTGAGATACGGATGTGGATTAATGAGATCCCCACTCAGTCTGCTCTCCTCTAAACTAACCTGGCCCAGCTCCGGCAATCTCTCCTCACAGGACAGATGCTCCAGACCCCTGATCACCCTTGTGGCCCTCCACTGGACCCTCTCCAGTACCTCCCTGTCCATTTTATACTGAGGAGCCCAGCACTGGACACATCTCCACACATGGTCTTACAGGGCTTGAGTGGGCCTCTGACTGCATGGAACATTATACAGCTGCCACTACAGCTCTGCCCAAGGCGGGATTCAGCACTGTCACTGTGCACAATGACAGATCCTGCTTGTTTTCTGTATTACTAGAATATGGAAGTGAAACTAATTGGAATAAAAATAGTTTTCAAGCAAATTCAAGTAGAGGCACACTCGTATTTTTGCATATAAAGTATTTCCATAGTTTGTTGGGGTTTTTTTTAGGAGTCCTTAAATGGTAGCTATTCATTATAATATAATCACTTTAATGCAGGAAATCCCTCAGGCACAAGTGAGAGCTGAGATCCACACTGCATCTATAGCTAAAAAAACAACCAAAGAAAATTTAAGAAGAGACTGAAGCCTTGTAACCTACAACAACATCATTAGTTCATTCAGCATGCAAATATTATTCTACTCAACATTCAGCAAAATTCTAAAGCTCCACCCTAAATTAACACAGAAAGCACTGGTAAGTGTATCTTTACCACAGGGTAAACCACATTTGAGTTATGCATAGAACATCTTACCTGGAGAAGTTCAAGACCTTTGCAAGAGCTTCAAAAAGGCACCTTTAATACAAGTGATTGATTCTACCAGGCCATAGGTGGTACATCAAATATTAACACGGGAATTGAGTTGCTGAGTAAACTCTGAGCTAATTGCTACTTGTTACTTTCTAAATATCAAGTAAGCCAGCAAAGGTGGATTAGACTGCATTTTACCAAATTATAATGCGCCTGCTTCCAGGATACATTTTTTTCCTGCTCCAGTAACTACTTAAGCCATACCGCTCAAAACAATAAAGACTTCATGGAAATACACTCTGAAAGAGCTTAAAAGCCTGGGAAGAACCAAACTCTACGGCCATGTAATTTTTGCCATTCCATTCATATTGACCCTAGACCCTTGCCCAGCAACAGTTTATTTGGTTTATTGAAAGAAGTAGTGTCCCACTGTAATCCTTATTCTGATATTCCTCATAAAATTGTGTAAACTGTGCAGCACTCCGGACAATAAAAAAAGTGGCAGTTAACTGTGCTTCACCAAAAATTATACTGGTTGGAAAAGTGATTTTCAAGCATAGCAGCAAAATATGGGATTTTATAAAGATATTCCATTGGAAGTCCACAGTTTGTTGCAAATATCAAAAGATAAAACTCTGTGGGACCCTATGTCAATAACTTATTTGTAAGTCACGTATATTTGATGCTGAAATTCCATTTCCATAGAAGAAACTGTTATGTTTCTTTCCTCTAAGAACAGTCCTATTTTCAAGGATACCCTTTTCACTGTATTTTAACTTTCTTTGCTGTGCTTGGATACAAGAAAAACAAGAGCTAGGGACTTATATCTAAGCATATGTTTATACTGACATAAGCCTTTAGTCTTTTCTATGGACTTCTTATGGATATACTTTCTCTCAAATGAAAATTTCCAATTTTGACATGACATATTTTAGGCAGATTCACCTCTAAAATGATTTTTCCAAGCCAAACAAACAAGATGAAAACCCAGTGTGACTGGGAATTCCCATTACGCGCCTTAATTCTGAATTAAAACCCAGCAGAGTCTCCGGGATTCAAAGGCTATGCTGATTGCTATTTGAAGCTGGAAATGTTTTTTCCACAATGCACAAGTGATGAAGCGCAGGTAAGGCTTAAAGGAAAGTTACCTTATCTGAAGTATCAGATATAGATTACTGCTGGAGTCAGCATGCCACACTAGTCGGATCCATACACTCTGTTCCGATATGAGGAATTAAGTTTCCCTGATGTCACAAATTGAACAGATAACGCAATCAACATCTCCTTTGAAGTTCACATTGACCATGTAATCGCTAGAGCGAGTTGGCAGAACTTTACTGAAGTCACTGAAGTGATCTTGCCTCACACAGATGGAGACTTCAGCTTTGACATTCTATAAAGCGCTGTGGGATATTTAAGATGCTGAACCCTAGAGGGATACTTATAGATCAGTGTTTATCCTGCTATGGAAATACAGAGACCCTGCACTTCTGTCTGGAATTCCCCAGATGCGTCAGAGATAGGTCAGAATTGCTGCATATTCTCTGAAGTGTTGAATCTCTCATTTGCAACAGCTATTAGGCTACTCTGCACTGACAGGCATCTGGAAGTCCCAGACAAGTGGCAGGTCTCAGCTTCCTAACTCTGCACTCCTACTGGGAGCAATTTCCAGGCAGGAAAAAAGGTCTGCCTGAAGCACCAAAGGTTTGAGCAAGACTAAAAAAGGGGAAAGATCTGTTATAAAATGTTTGACACTAGCTACTCAGAACCAGTTTACTTGTTATTTAGAACACAAGACTGCACGTGCACGCTGAAGCCCTATCGAGGCTGGCTGTTCACTTGAATACAGAATTAGTTTAATAATCCTCTGCTGAGAAGATGCTGTTCAAAGCTTTATAGTTTATAATGCTTAAACAATGCTGAGACTGCATATGATCAACTGTAGGACCACAAAGAACTTACCTAAAGGCTAGGCAGTGATAGCTGCTCCTTTGGGACTTTTCGACTAGTGTTATTTATAATATCATACTATGTGACGCAACAATTGACATGTTTAGAATTGCACCACTAATTCAAGCTCTTTCAAGCATTTAAGCAGTGGAAGTAACTAAATGATTAATTTTAAAAAGGAGAGAACGGAATAACACCAAGGCTTCTATGTTCTTAAAAACAAAGTAACTTCAGATTAACATCCTGGCTACTTTAGAAGCATAGATAAGTATTACAGACTCAAAAACTTTATCATTTCTAAAAATGTTCACTTTCCTTGGAGATGAAAACACAGTGATTAAAATAGTATTCTTAAAATTAAATAGAATTGTACTCTCATTAAAAAGGAAAGAATTGGTGAAGAAGAAAATTGCATGAGGAGAGGGAAATGTCCCACTATTGTCAAAGTTTCATGGGAAGGCACTTGGCATGAGTGCTGAAAACTAGATTAATGACTGATAATCAGGTAGAGAACTCCAAAACACACTTGAAAGGATACTTTAAAGTTATGATTGGTTTTATTAAACATAAGAAAGTAAGGAGTTTAATTATGCATACAGAAGTCCAACTAACAGAAAGATCAATACCATCATATATTGATGACTTAAGCAAAATTAAGTGAACTGTGATAATACTGTAAGCCAAGATTAAAAACCACAAAATATATATATATTACATATTGAGCTACAGCATAACATAATGTGTATCTCAAAAGGTCACTTCATATTCTCAAGGTGTCCAAATACCTCAAGATTCTTCTGAAGCAAGTAGTCTGCACTTTCTTACCCTCAAGAGCATATATGTTAACGCCTCTTTATAATGCCATAAAGCACATGCTGATTTTTTTGTTTGCCTTTTATGGAAAAATTAATGCATTTAGCTGTTCGAATAAACTGCGCTTCTTTTATTCCAATGTTAGCTTTACCTATAGTTAGATTGCTGTTATCTTTTTTCCTCCAAAGACACTTCTGTTTTATTACTGTTGGGAAAAATGGCAGCACCATGACAATTATGTTCAGGTTTGACACAAAACCTTTCTTTCACTCTCTGGAGAGCACTTATGTAAAGTCTCCTGTTCCAATTGAAGTGAAATACACTTACCTTCTGTCGGTGATGTCTTCAGATGTCTGCAGAGCCCCTCTGTTTCCCCATATGTCTCTTTAATTTTTACTACTGCTTCTGTCCCTCGAAGTTCCATGAGGGAGCGCAGTTCTTGCAGTGTGCACCCAAACTCTCCTGCATGGTTGGCCTCATTTCTTTGGTTCTTGGAATAAAAATCGCTATTTGTCATGTCACCCATTGTTGCTGATTATATTGCTCCACTCGTTACAGTTGACAGAATCTTAAAACTGTTTAAAAATTGAAGGAAAGGAATCTTGAATTCCAATCTAAGAAATTAAAAAGAATCCAGTGTGTGTCCGGCAAGGATGTGGAGGATGCCTCTGGAGTGCAAGGTGTCCCTGACTGGCTAGTGGTCTGAAGGACGGCTGCTTTCAAGGCTGCAGACCAGCTCCACTCCATTCACCATTGCCCATTATGCTGCACCCAAGCTGTAGAATCTACATGGTCATTTCTTCCTCTGGACCTTTGGGAACAAGCAAAGAGAACTCATTACAAGAGTGAGCAATAACGCTTTACAAAGGTGATATCAAATTTATTCTCTCTATTGCTGCGGGTTGAGTTGTCATTTAAGAAAAGCTACGCAGAACTGCTGTAGAGATCTGTTAAGTGCGGCGGGGAGTCAGGGCAAGGATAACACTAGCTCTGTTGTAGATGAAGCTCTCTGCAGCTGAAGCTAAATGAGATGGCTTATGAATATTAATAAGTAACCAATTAGTCCAGCACACTAGATGCACCTCCAGTATATGCTCTGGTTCATACAGCCACATCAACCTCTGACAAGAGCAAAGACTCGCCCATAAGGGCTACAAGGTAACTAAAATTAGTTAAACACTACCAGTTTTCACAATAAGTTAAAGCACAACTGTTTTTCAGTGCAAGGACAGTAGAAGCGGTGGAAAAACGAGAACCATTGTTACAAATTCAGAGCACATTTACATACATTACACCTGGCAGCATGGCCTCCTGTGAAAAGCAAGCAGAGCCCAGGACAGAGATGCAACCCCTGAGGGCTCTGCCTAAACATCCAGCACTATGCTTCATGTCACGGCACTGCCTCCTGTCAGCCCACCCCCTGAGCACCAGCACAGCTTCACCCCACAGCAGGGATATACACACACCCCAACATAAACGCAGTGTTGAACAAACCACATTTGGATCATCTGGGAGACAGCTGATGACTTGCTAAAACCAGCCTTTAAAAGCAGCTCCCCCTTCCTAAGTTCTAATGAAGTTGGTTTAAGCACTGCTAAAACCAGCTATTATATTTGGCACAGCATTTTAACAGAGATTAAATGTTTCTTTTTTGCTTCAAGCGGGTTAGTGGGAGTGCACTGTCTGATTTACAGGTCTCAGAATAGTTTTTTCATAATAAAGATCTTTACAAAAGCATACTATCGGTTTGTCTGATAATAACTGACAAGCCTGTCATAGTCAATGCACATATTTTGAACACTCTAGGTACAGCAATGCACAGTGGAAATGAGTACACACATAAAGGACATATAGAGGATGCTAAAGTGTTTATAAAGTCCCAATTTTATATCCTGTAACAATTTTAACCTCCCTCCCACATATCAGTTATCATAACACATAGGCTTGGTCTTTCCACTGCTTTTACTGCACTGTCCTTGGTCCACATGTGAGGGAGGTCAGGCCCGCCGTATGCATTAGTTCCTCTCTGCAGTGCTGGTATCTGCTGCAGAGCTGTCTAATACACCTTGCTCAATCAGACAACCTGAACCTCTACCAACCCTCTCATTTACAGAGGAAAAACTCAACATTCTTTTGATTTCTCTGGAGAAAGGAAAAGAAGGGGGATGGGGAGGAGGGATGAAGGACCAGTTTCAACACAATATTACAGATGCAATTAAAACAGCAGGCAACTTCTACAAGCTTCTTCCACCTGTCCTATTTATTGACATACATTCCAGTGCCAAGAACTGTCAACATTGATTTGGTATCTTGCCTTTCAAGTTCACAACAAGAGAACAATTTCTGCATAAAATGTGGCTTACAGTGAGCAACAAAGAAGAACTGGAAGTAGTAATTAAAAAGGGCCTTTATTTGCCTAGCTATAGCCAAGGAGGAGATATTCTGCTCTGCCAACAACACAGCTTTCCACGCTTGCATGCTGCATTCACAGTACCAATTCATTTTTAGACAATTCCCTATAAAGCAAACATAAAAGACCTGACTATTGCTTTATGTGTTTTTAAAGCAGATGGATCTGTATTCTGAATAGGAATAACATCAACCTGGAGCATTGTTTTGAAAGAACTGCAGGGCAGAGATATCACACATACCCCCAGTAAAACAGACTCTGTCCCAAGAGCACTGCAGCACCACAACCTCCACTGATGATATGCCCTCCCTTTCCCAAAATGATCATTTCAGACTCTTTGTGGTTTCATCCATGATAAGATGCTGCCGACAGTCACATCAAAAAGCAGATTCAGATTTGAACATGGAAAAGGATACCCAGAAAAAGGTTGTGAAAAAATGAGGCATCAATAATAACAATAATTAATAGCTAAAGTAACACTGGTGCTTACTTCCAGTAAAGGAATCTATTCCTTAGAAAAGTACACATCAAGATCTTAAACACAGGACCATGTAAAACAGCCACCATGTTAAAAACACAAACATGCCATTCTCCTAACAGGGAATTTACTCGGCTCCGCTAGTCCTGTGGGTTTTTAAACATTCCCATAAAAAAAATAAAACTGTTCAAAACAGCATTTTCCAAGGAGAGCCATATCCTGATCTCATTACGGATGCAAAGGGCACTGAACTCAATGTCAAAGATGTTTTCTACATGATTTTTCTGTGGAATGCGTCCACCGGCCTCAATCAAATCACCTCTTTTGACTCACTGTGCCATCACTATACATTAATATATTTGCTTCTATTTTTAGAAATTCACTGTCATTTGTCAGCCACAGCAAGACAGGTTTGCTGCTTTTTAGCATGAGTCATCTGCCTACTTAATTTTTAATTTCACCTTCAATTAAATATTAATCAATAAACAAATATGAAGTTCACACTTCCTTCACTCAGAGTTTGTGCTCTTTGCATTCATCTAACATTCCAACACCCAGGAAACACCATCTCCTATTTTTGAAAGGCAGATGGCAAAATATAGAAAGCACAAGGCATGACTAACATTATTCACTGATAATGTACCTCCCATCCCCTGGAATGGGATATGGAGGTGTCACTCGATCCTTGAATCTCTCTTAGGAGAAGCTCAGGAACCTTGCCAGGGAGCACATCAGGTGAGCATCACTGACACATGACCACCTCTCCCTTCCCTAGTGGTTAATATTCCTTTAACAAAGCCTGAGAAATAGAAAACTGGAGACTGGCATATGGCTGTACTACCTCACCATTAGAGTTCAGGCTTGGCATCTCTCAAATAGAACAGATTAATACAAGTGGGTGAAATTTAGTGTCTTCTCTACAAGAAATCCAAGTACTGCATTAGGTTTGGGAAAGGTCACAACCCCCAAATCCTGAGAGTGCAGCTTCTGACACCATCCTAGCACACGATCATTTCCTCTTTGATTAGGCATATGTGGTCTCACCATTCCCTATGACAACAGTTTCCAGGGAAAACAGTCCTCCATACACATGTTCAGCAAAAGAGAAATAAAAACTCCAGTAACTGAAAAATTAATTTCACATACGATGTCACACTGTTCTTCCAGACAAAAGCTTTTAATGACACTTATTTCTTCTTATTTACTCTTACTAATGCTTCTGAAACAAGATTTAGAAACACAAAATTTGGGTAAAAAGGTTCCTAAACCGCAGCTTGAAAACAACAGCATGCTGTGGGCAAAAAGACAAAATAGCAGCCCATCTAGATCCACTCCTGGTAGCAAAAAGTTTAAAGTACTAGAAAGCCTCAGTAAAATACTATTCTCGTTTTTGTCATTTAAAAGTCAGAATTCAAGTCTTCAACTTGGTCTAAGATTTTCTTTGGCAAAGATGTTGCAGATTTTTGTTGTACAAATGCATTACAAACTCAAGTTATTTCGCTGGTTTAGATTTTTCCCGAGTGTCTGTGTCTTGGGGAACATGCTTCCAGTCCTGTACAGCCCAAGTCAAATATTTTTAATCTTCTAGCTGCTTAAAGGAAACGCATGCCAATTAAAACAGAAGCAATTTGGATGAGCTAACTACAGGCCTGCTGGGAAAACCAGTCTTTGATTTCCCTAATCAGGAAAAGTCTCATCTTGGAAGCTTGTAAATATTTTCACAGTGTGATAGAATGACTTCTGAGTAGATACCATCACCATAATGCATTGATGCTGACTCCCCAAATTCAGGGTATACTCATAATACAATTGTTTATTCTAAACCGTCATCTCAGATGATGCTAACTCTGATCTCAAATCCAACGATGAAGGAATCTCTTGCATTACACAGGGAAGGATGGAAAGGGAATCACCTCTTTACAAATCGGCAAAGGCACGGCCACATTCAAAGGCCAGGGCAGAGCAATTAGCAAAGCCTAGATACTGTTAACTCCTCATGCAGCTGAGCAGAAGGCACACAGATTGGGTTCCTCATGAATGAAATGGAGGAAATTAGCAGTTCCCACCTTCTGTATGTAGCATTACTGTCCCACTTGCCTTAGTGTTTGACTGTAGATATAATGATAGCTGGTGCCTTAGGACTTATAGAAAAACCCCAAGGTAAGGGGGGAAAAAGCACAGGAAGTGTCACATCTTAGTGAACAGCAGATACTTAACCAGATTCATCTCTGTTAATTTCATTAGAGATACCATTCCTTGAGAAAACAGGCCTAGAAGCAGATCTAAGGACATTCTCTCTTGAGACTGAGCGAAATCATCTGAGAGAGGTTTTTTGAGACCACAGTTCTCAAACTCTGATGCGAGATGCGGGTGGCAAATAATGAGCTCATGGCAGACCTTTTCAGGGTGAAAACTGCTGAGAAAGAAAACCATAATCCGCCCTGGAGAAGCCTCCAGATGTGCAAAATAAATCAAGTTTGGCCCAGTTGTAACACCTTTTACTATTTCTGCTCTTTTCATGTCAAGCCCAAAATGCCCATCCTCTTGTGAATAATATCTTTGCAGACCAGAATGGGAAATGGATTGTCTATCCAACCAGCCAGTGAAGCTAATCAAACATACCCAAAGTTGCTCAAACTCACACTCTCTTAAAACAAATACTGACTTTGAAGTTTAATTATCAGGAATGCACAAGATGCAGAAGGAACTAAAGAAAAACACCACCTGAATAAAAGCAGATTGACACCTTCACAAGTGTGAAATTTGTGTTTAATACCAGGAAGCCAAGAGTAGACAAAAAAGGAGAAACTGAACTTTGTAGCTTACGGTTGTCTGAAAATAACCTGACTTCATCATTACATTTATTAATGAATTTCAAGTCACGTTTAGTTAGCTTGTACATAATTCAGTCATGATTGTGAGGGTGCTGAGGCGCTGGCACAAGATGCCCAGAGAAGCTGTGGTTCCCCCATCCCTGCCAATGTTCAAGGCCAGGTTGGACAGGGCTTGGAGCAACCTGCTCTAGTGGAAGGTGTCCCTGCCCACAGCAGGGGGCTGGAACTGGGTGAGCTTCAAGTTCCCTTCCAACACAAACCAGTCTGTGGTTCTATGATGAACATGCGGGGATGAGACATTTGTACATTCCAACTAAAATGGATGCTTCATTCAACTGTTCTTAGAAATGTATTTCCCCTGTTAATATGATGACATAAACACAAAGTTAAGGTATTATTTTAAAAAGATTAAAAAAATAAAAGTTCGTTTTGGGGTTTTGGTTTTTTGGTAGTTCTTTTTTTTTTTTATTATATATATGTATTTGGTTGGTTGGTGTTTGGTTTTTTTAAAATCATAGGCAACTATCTACCATAATCCCTTAAGTAAACAGTTGTTTCAGTCCTTTCAGTAATAATCCATGCTTCCAACCAGCTTGGACTTCTTGTAGCAGTTCTGTTATCAGGTAGGATAGATAACGATTCCATGCCTTCTGTAAAATACTGCTGATTATTTGAAGGCAAAAAAAAAAGGCACTGTCACAAAATAAATACTTATTAAAGGGGCACAAAATGTCATTCATTGCAGTTATACAACAAGCCTATTTATCTGGACTCCTACCAAACAGAATCAAGCTCAGAAACTTGCTGCAATTTTAACCTCTTTTTTTTTACCAGTACACTGAAAGAAACTTGAAATAACAATTGTTAAGTACAACTACCTCCAGTGCCCTGCTACAGCGTACAGTTATTCAGCCTACAATTTGATACCAAGTCTGGTTTCCACCATTACTCATGTAAATGTTTACAGCAAAGCCACATGAACTACCAACAGGAACAAAACTATTAAAAGAATCAATTCAGCTCCATTATAGTCAATGAAATTACTGTCAATGACTTCTGGGGAACTGGATCAGGTCCTGCAGATGAAATCCTTCCTCCTTTGACGCCAGAATTTCACCCTTTATGAATGCTGTTAGGAGATAGACTGCAATAAGAAACCAAATCACATTTATTATTGCTTATCACTGAGCTCTTGTCTGAGTTACAGAATATTCTTGGCTTTGCTGCGCAACACCCCCAACCCCTGGTGACTTCAGGTGCTGCTGCAGAGGTGCCCAGCCCACTAGCTTCAAGGGGCACAGAGCTCTGTACAGCACTACCAGCGCTCACTGCAAAGTCACCTCCTGTGCAGAGATCTTTAGTAAACTCTGGACTAGCCACAAGTGTTAAGAACCCTCTCTCATTTCTTGATAATACTAAAATGAATTTATTTCGCTTTGCTCTCAGTGATAAAATGAAAGGTTGTTTTTCATTAGCTGTTTATCTTCTCAGGACTCTAACTCCACACTAAAGCAGCTACTGGATTTCTTTTATTCACCACCTCCCTACACACATTCCTGCTGTTCAGGGCTGCACTTCTGGCACTAAACAGAGACCCATTCTACACCTTCGTGAGCTTTAGAAAATTCATGTTTTCATGTATATCTACATTAATTTTATACAGAGAATAATAAAGCACAGTTGTTCAAGGAAGGCTCAATTCCAAACTTCATTATCAATTTAATTGAAAACATAGTTCGAAAAAAAGCTAAGGATATTCAGAATTCAGATAGTCAGATATCATTAAAGTAGATGTGGAAAAGAATATAGATTAAATGCTCTAAGAGCAACAGCTGATCAGCTAAGGAACATATCCCAGCACAGACCTGGGATCCCGCACAGATCATGGAACCAGTTACCAAGCTTGGGGCAGGGGCATCCTTTCTCTAGCAGAAAATACATAAAAGATGTATTATCCATCTATGATGCAGTAGAGAGATCTACTGATCACGTATGAGCTCACTGCACATTTGTCCTTCATTCATGCACTTACACATTACCAGATTTCTTAAATCTAGAACTTAAATTACAATGTGACCTTTACCATCAAGAAGGTATCGGCTTCAAGCACACAATGTCAAGGAATTTTGAGAAGTCTGTGCTTATATCTGCCTGGTATCTGATTATCTCTCATTCTAATCAGAAAATTCTCCAGAGCATCTTAAAAGAAAGAGGTTCTCTAGCGCTTTACAAATAGCATCTTGATTAAATATAGCCGACAGTCCTACTCTACCCCACACTGTCAAAAATCTGGGGGCTTTTTTCAACCTGTGTTCATAAGGGACACTGAATTTGGTTCCTAATTTTTTTTCCAAGTCCATTATCAAAAATTTCATTACAACAACATGAACTGGCCTCTCTAATCGTCAAACCTTAAGACTAATTAAAAGTTTTAATACTGTGGTAGAAGCCGCCACTGATCCTGGTAAGTACACATATATCTTAATCTCATTTTACCTTCCCTTCTCAGATGTTTGAACAGTATTTTACAGAGACTTTTTATCTTAAAAATACTATCTGTGTTTGAACCATCTATCAGCCTTTTAATCAATAAGCTACAAGTTCCACTCACAATCCTCCTTTGGCCTGTAAATGTCAGAAAACCAACATAGGAAAGTGCCTTGCTAATCGTTTAGAGAGTTCTTGAGTGACAGTACTGGAAACATTTCCAGTACTGGCTCAAATTTTGTCATAAAAGTAGTCTCAAATACTTAAATGAGGCCAGAATTGTATTATTTTTTAAACGAACTGGAGATAAATGGAGGCCTCTTCCTGTTTAGATGGAAGCAAGAGCAGCACATCTATACTTCTGAGGAAACACAATGGAAGAGCACTCATTTATGTGAAATACAATTTTGATGGATTACTTTTTACTAAAAGTTGACAAGTATCCTGTTTTTTATAAGAGTGGATCTACAGCATAGATAATAAAGAGCGAGGAAATCAGTACCTGATCAGCTGCAGCAAAATGCATTGTGGTGTGTCCTGTTCTGAACATTGAGGGTGAAAGGCCCAAACCAACTCTTGCTTGGCCAACTGGCATCTCCTTACATCAGCTCAAATGGCAATGATGAAACCAGAATAAAAACTGAACCACTGTCAGGAAACACGGCAAACAGGTCAGCAGGGTTTGTACCTGACGGGAAGTCAGTGCCTCTTAACATGAAATGTAGATAGAAATTACACCCAGTGTGCAAAAGTCCCAGTGGGTGTTTTACAAAAACCACCTATTTTAATAGCCGTATTCCTGAGATCCATGATTATTTAGTATCACAGTTTGTTCTAGAACCTACCACAAATACTTCACACCACATGCAATTTACGGGCAAGATTAAATCCACATATTTTTCATGGAAAAGACCTTTCGTATTTTAACATCTATTTCCAAGCTACTGTAGTACGAGCAAGTGTTGACACTCAGATCCCCAAGAAAGAAATTCAAAACTCTACACAGCAACCCAAGGGAAACCATTCAGGGAAAAGAATAAACCAAACAAAAAAACCCCTGGTCTTGCTATGCTGTTTTCTCTGTTCTTCTGTCAGCAGCTATCATATAAATCAACCAACCATCAGCAGTGAAAAGGACTGGTTACCCTCCGACAGGCAAGTCCATCTTTAAAAGAAGGAAAGAAACTGAGCAGATTAACAAACTGTCAGCTGAAAGACAGGAGAGCCACAGCACAGCCATACCAAAATGGAATCAGATTGCTATACTTAGCCAAACATGCTCTATTTCATAGAATCACAGAATGGCTTGGGTTGGAAAGGCCATTCAGGTCACCCAGTTCCAATCCCCTGCCATGGAGACAGAGACACCTTTCACTAGACCAGGTTGCTTTCAGCCTTATACATGCAATAATGTCTTTTACCTACAAATGGCTTTAAAACTGAGAGCAGAGAAATAAATTCTTGCAGTTACTCCTCCTTATATTTGTCAGAGGGCTCTCAAGAAAAAGAAACCCTGCACCAGCAGCAGGACCAGAGGCATGGGGCACAAGCAAACATTGTGGCAGTTGAAGCCAGGCATCATAGGGTCCATCAGCAACTGGCACAGGACTGCTCAGCAGATGAAATGCTGGAGCATGATACAGATCTTCACAAGGAACAGCTGGCCCAGGGAAAGAAAAAGAAACAGGGGAAAAAAGAAAAAACCCCATAAATACAAAAAACCACCCCAGACTTACACTGCAGCCCTACCTTCTGCCACTTTGGCTGCACTATTAGAGGCATCTTATTATGCTATTACAATTTAAAGCCATGAAACTAATACTGAAGCTTTTAGTGCAGCGCCATTGGTGGTTAAGGAGATTGAGAAAACCCAGCTTCCATGCAAGAGGACTCTAAGCAGAATAATGAAACAGGAAGAACACAAAATATGAAAGAAAATCATCTGGTTGTTAAAAAAGCGCAATATGTTGTTCCTTAATGAGTGACTAGAAATATATACAAGTGGCATTGGAACATGCACATTTCTCATACACACTACTCCCGTAATGGCTGTAAAAGAAAACTGCATGCCATTTGTTCAAAAAAATTTATATGCAGTCCACTAAAATGAGAGCAGAGAGACCAAATTATAATTAACAACCGTACTTGGTGCTGTAAGAACCATCAAAGACAGATTTTGGTGGTGGTGTTGCCCGCATATTTCAAGGCAAGGGACCATCTTCATTTTTGGGGCTAGAACCACAAAAGGGTTATATGCAGTACCAGGATATCAGCCACATGGAATGTTTTAGTTTTGCCAGGCAGGATTTTAAAGCAAAGATCCAACACATCACATTGATCAGGAGAATGAGTCCAGCAGGTGCCAGTCACAGACAGACCAAGTGGTCTACTCCCACACACAGCACTCAAAGCTGACACCAGCGCTTCCCAACAGCACAACATACATCTGTAAAAGCCACACAAGTTCTAAAAGCTTTCTCTTAAGCTCAGATTGTTCTTATCCAGCTTCCTATGTAGTTATATCAGCCACCAGCAGTGAACAACCTATGCCTTCTCTGGGTCTGCTCCTCACACACACTGGCAAACAGTACATCCTGTATTCCTCACTGTATGGCTGCCCGGCAGAGTCAGACTCACCACTGGACCATCTCCATGACATCAGAAGCCTTCCCTGCATGCCACCCAGTTGCCAGTCATCTTTCGGTAGTGAAGCACCCCAAACTGCATCAGCACGCCCCTGCAGAGGAGAAAATGGCTGCTCCACACTGGACACAGCCTCGTCTTTATCATCTTTTCTATTGACAGCTTTTCCCCTCCCTTTGACTTATCTGATCATTCCTCACAGACACACAGTTCCTCTCTATTTTGTACAGTAATGGGCAAGAAGATACAAAGCAATTCCTATTACAGTGCTGACAGTACCATTGCATTCTTTCTCCTGTTTTGCTCACACCTTTAAATCTCATAAGGAATAATGTCAAATTAAAACACATAGCTGCTTTACCTACCTCCTGAGATCAGTTAACTAAACATATAAAAACAAAGCCTACCCTGCTGTGTGACCATACGTTACACAGCATGCCTAAACATACTCATGTATGCCTCAGAATTCAAAAGCATCACATGAAAATATAACAAATCTAAAAATCAAACTTTGAGAGATTTTGGATTACTGAAAAATGAAGTTACCAGTATTCTAACATCCCCAGCACACATATTAGAATTAAGTTCCTATAAAACTTCATGTCTGTTTAAACCTCCTGTATGCCACTGAACTCTGTGCAGAAGTACATAAGCACAGGAATCAAAATCCTTCAGTTCTGCTGCATCTTAGGAAGAACAAGTTATATGATAGAAGGCAAAACCCAGCTTTCTACATAAACATGTATTTGCACTGTGCTCCAAAAAAAAGCTGCATAAAATTTTTTTAGAGTCATATCAAAAGGCTCAGCTTTACAAAATTTCTCTTTAAAAACTTGAAATTACCTATCTTAGCTACTAACCACAGAACCAAGCCTTGAGAGCTTTCCATTCCAGCTTCAAATGCAAACACCCTCAGCCACAACCATGCACAGATTCTGCATGTAGTATAAAGTTACAATAATATCTTGCAATTGAAACTATACTTTGGTTAGTTTCCTTAGAGGCTTTCAAGAATATAACCAACAGAACTAAAGGAGAACAAAAAAACAGCCCATGTAGCCTCACACACAAAGACAAAGCCATCTACACCTCTCCCAACTTGTATGGCCAGTCATTAGGTAGCTTATTGCTATCACTTGCTATGAAAGGCACATGTGATTCTTATTCTATTTAACTGGAGGAGAAGGCTGGGCAGCATTCATGGAAGATAGAATCTAACATCTAGCATGAAATTTTTAATCTAGCCAAAAAAAAAAATCAAACATAAACATGTCCTCTCCACATTCTCCACAGTGATTTCTAGCTGTGAGCATCTTAACCACACTGAAATAGAAGCGGAGCCACCGGAGAGGTAAGTCAGCACCACGTAAATCCATGTAAAAGGATGGGAGAGAAATGAGAGAGAAAGAAAAAGAAAATTCCCTGCAGGACTCAGTTGTACAATAGAAGCTGTCATCCAAGGTCACTCTTAAGAAAGAGAGCAGCCAAAAAGGAGGTTTTAAATCTCAGTGGGCATTAGCTGAAAGACATACAGTGATGGCTTGCAGTGATTTTAAATAGGACATTCACAAAGGATTAAAAGTATGTATGTATCAGTCAAATTGATCAAAATACCAGATTTTTGCTAAACGCTCCCTGCACAGATTATTCTCACATACAGAGAATCAAGAAGTTGTTTTGGAAAAGAAATTACAAACTGCGGCTTTACAGAAATCATAGGGACACACCGTATAAATACCCCACCCACAAAAATGACATTGCCCCTTTCTACTGAAAACATCTGAGCAAGACGACAAAGGTTTAACACCACCGGGAATAAAATCAAGGAGCAAATTAATGCCCTGCACTAGAGCTGACAGAGCAGGGAGTGGGCTGCAGGGGGTGACTGACACTGTTTGATCCCAACTCCTCCCTAGTGGCGCAGCACCACATCACCTGGCCACGCCTGGACATGCAGCGGTGTGCCAAATCTGTCCCAAAAATTCCTTAGAAAGAATAAAAAGAATCTGGGGAGAGGCATTTCAAAAGCAAACTGTTCTTCACATTCAGCTCGAAGGAAAGCTATTTGATTTAGCAAGCTGTTTTAAGAGGGCGGAAGGGGAATCACTCTTCCCTCAAAAATGTATACAGTACAGACACTACTCTTCTGCTTCCCAACAGCAACATTTGGAAAACTATTTAACCTTTCTATTTTTATCTGGGTGCATTCAAATTACCAATAATGTACAACATGCTGTAACGAAACCACTGATGTAGGGTATAATTTTCCCTCAAGCACATTATCCTAGCTGGTGGCTTAGAAAAATGCATTGATAAAACAGCAGCAGACATCAATTGATGGATAAAAAGTGATTGCAGCTATGTTGTGTATGTTGCTGCCCAACCTTAAAATCACACAGTTAGCCAAAAAAATAAAAACTGTAGGATGGGACATACTAACACCACCACATTATTTATGGGGCCATCCTAAAACTCCTCCTAAAACACGGTTTTAAATAGACCAACAGATTATCATCTCATAATTTAGCTATAAACACACAGGTTTATTTTAAAGCCATCATCATGCCTGGTACTTTTATTAAACATCATCTTCCTTGCCAAGTTCAATCGGGATCTCATCCTAACCATGATGAGCTTTTAATTTTCTATTCTATTAATAGCAACTTAAAAATAAAATGTTCTCTTTTGAAACTGTAAAGCTGTAACTTTCTTTAGGAGCTGCAAGGGGGAAGAGAGATTAATCTTCCTACTCTGCATCTCTTAAACTACATTAGCTATCTGCACATATGGGAGAAAAGTAAGAGGACAAGTAAGAAATAGGAATTTTCTCTAAAAGTATCTTAACTGTAACTCCATACAAGCACTTAATTCATCATGGCTCCAGAGCAGTAATGGGGAGTTATCAAAATACTGGAATCAATACTTCAAGAATTTTCACCTAGGTTTTGAATCATTCCCAGTAATTCTCTTGCTGGTCATCACTAGACAATAGACTGATGAATGACATAGCTGAAGGATACACAGACTCCTGCCCAGCAAAGCCCTCCAGCAGATACTCAAATTTCAGCACAATTGGGTCCACATTAATTCCCCCTGCAAATGAGGAAAGATGGAAAGTTAGAGATGAGTATCATAGCACTCTGTGGGCCATCTGACATGCGGATCGGATTGTTCCAGCTGCTTTTCTTCTGTTGCCTCCTTCAAGTAACAGCAGAAGAAGGGCCAGACAAGATCATCCACAGGCACTCTAGGATCTAGGATGGATATCACCATATGCTGCAGCACTCGCTTTCATCATCATACTGCAGCGCTGCCTTTACTTGCAAGAAACTGAATCAGTAATACCAAGTCCTAGGCTGTCGTCAAAATCAGAGAGCTCTAATATCTCCAGAAAAGCAATACATCAGTGCCTTCAGCCTGCACAAATACGAGAGAGGGCAGAGCCCATGGTACATGGCAACGCTGGAAGGACCCACAGGTGTGCTGCTCCATGCATCCCTCCAACCCAGCTTCCCACACTGGGAGCTACCTTGTCCTGCCATGAAACCAGTGCACAGGCCAGGCCCTGTGCTGCTCCGAGAGGCATTTTCTCTCATTGAATGTTTGTGACCTTTCTTTTAGGATATGGGCCCTGCCACAGCTCTTCAGGCCTATCTTTATCTAATGATTGGAACACTGAAATGTGTTTTAATGAGGGATAAACTGAGACCATCTGGATGGCTCAGCTGCGACAGAGCATAACTGTTTGCTGATTTTAACCATGTCTCTTACAGAGAACATAGACCTGTGTTGCACAAAGTGCACTAGTTTGATTTCTCCTCGTAATCAAATGTGTTGATCTAAAAATCTATTTCCAGCAAATTAGTTGTCTGTTTTGGGAACAACTCCCTCCTCAGCTCTGAACCACAGGGATGGCGATGAGCAGAGGCAATTGGGCTGAACAGGTATTTTTTAAGAGGCTGACAGTGAGCGTTCTCAGTGAAATCTTCCATTTTGGAACATGAGCACTATTTATTCATGAATGAATGTACACTTTTCAATTGTAAATCAATACTGAGTGCTGGATAACTATACTGCTATCAGAATATATAATTTGTTGACCCTATATATATTCTGCAAGACAAACAGTGAGTCTGCTTGGAGAGGAGAAGTAAGAAAACAACTCCTTGTAGGTTAACTTCCCATGTATCCTTATGGCATGGTCATAAAAGTGGCAGCATGGAACAAATGGAGCAGCAAAAGCCTCTTCCCACAGCGCCACAAAGCACTGCCTTTTTCAGTATTACCTAGCTGTTAGATAAGCATCTTAGGTTTATGTCACTCAATCAAACTGCACCATTTGTCCCCAGTTACCCAGCAATTTTAGCTTAGGATAAGCCCAGGATGCTGCCCAAAGGGGGGCTTTCCATGCTACCTGCTGCCCCTTTCAGCCAGCACTGCCCTCAGGCCACCAGCAGTGGGGTGAAAATATCAAACTGCACCACTTTTATTTGCCAGCCAAGATTTATACCTGATTGTGCAGACCAGAACGCTATGATTTTAGTCTCTCAAGATGAAACTGTTCCACTTTGGAGGAAAAAAAAAGCCCCAAACCACCACATATTTAATGGTCAGCAGAAGAATGTGTGAAAATAGTTCTACAGACTATTAGAATTCTCCCTAGGTGGATGGGAGACTTCTGCTCAAATCTCAAATAAGATAAAATGAACAGGGGACCAAATCCAACTTCCTATGTTCCTCAGGTTCTTCTACATTAGAAGACAACAAGCACTAGCGCTTTGTGAAACACTCCAAGTTCTAAAGACTTCAGCAAGCTTCACAGCTGCTTTTGAAGAGACCAAAACTGGATGTGAAGGTGTTGGAAATGGTTACATGTGTGTGTAATGACTTCCACCAAAACAACAACATACGCCATTAATAATTTGAGATTGAAACATTCTGTTTCAATTAGTTTAAGTGCTGTTAATTATGCATTTGCCAGAAATGTCAGCTTTAACTTCTGATTCCAAGCAGATCTGAAAATTAAAAGTGTAAACCCAATGACTGTTCTTGTAAGTAGAACACACTTGAGGGATAACTGAGATTTTACAGAATTTAGCATATTATTTTAGCATACTTTTTCTTCATCTTTCTTCATCTAAATAAAGTTTCTGGAGAAGAAAACTAAAGGTCCTCTGTTGATTATACCTCTCAGAAAGTGATGCAACACAGAATGTTCTGGCTTTTGACTATAAAGTCATTATTTGAAAATGAAATTTAAGTAAGTCTTGCGTTAATTTCCCATCAGAGTATCAAAAAATGCCTAAAAGGGAATTTCTGGAAGAAGTTTCATGAGACATTTGGAAGAAATACCCCCAAATGCTGAGATAGATAGATAGATAACTCCCATTTCTGAAGCTATGTCTAGTACATTATATTGTTTTATTAATTTGTTGGGTTCTCAATTTCTTTAGGTATAAACGCTGCTACAGAAACATCAGTTGGTTACTATGATATTTTGCTCCCACTTCTAAACCAAAAGGGCTTTGCTAAATCTCTGAATTCTGCATGTCACAACTGAACTTCTGAAATTCCCTCACCATGAATGAGTCACAGATTCACTATAACTCCATGTCGCTCGATCAGTCACCAGGCCCAAGCAAAGGATTCCATTATTAGAAATGTAGATATATCTACAAATGAATCAACAAAATTAAATCCCTGCCTCTACATGCAGAAGGGGTAAAAAGGAATTACCTGCATTTTGTCACAAGTTCTGCAGAGATCTATGTCTAAATACAGCAAGAATCAGTGACATTATCAACTGTATCTGTAGCAGGTTGTGTACAAGGTGTACTACCTTAACACAACCACATCGTAAACACTGGGATTTCCATGATTAATCTTAGGGCACTGTTTGACTCATCCCCGTGCACTGACTTCATACCTGAAATCTGCAAGCAAACAAAAAATGTAATCCAGCTGTTCCCAAGGTTGCATACTAATCAGCTCCAATATATTTCCAAGAGAAGCAAATTCACACCTCCTGACAACAGATTTGTTTTTCATAGTTATGTTCTGTGGACCCATCTGCAGTATTTCACACATCAGGGAATTAAAGCCACCTTATTTCTAACAATTTAGAGCAATCTCGGGATCTGTTTTTTAATCAGCAATCATCCAGGGATAGCGTTCCCCGCAGAACCTTGAGAAAAACGAAAGGAAATTGTCAATTTGCCAACAACAATCTCTGCATGTTTGAATACAACACCTAAAAATAAAAATATAAACTTATATCTCAGAAAATTAAGCAAACTAATCGAAACATAAACCACATCTGTGACTTGCACGCACTGAACCCATGTCATCCCAAAATGCATATGCAGCCTGCTCCCGATGTCAGGGAGCAACCCAGCCAGGTTCTAGATTACCCAGATACCACCTCTTGGTACAGCTCACGTAAACCTGGTACTCCCTCTGTAAATCAGCGCAAAGATTTGAGGTGAGCACTTTGAATACACAGCTTTATTCGCACATGTTTGAGTGTTTATTGTTTTGCTGCTTTTGAAGATGAATGTAAACCACTTCCTCAGCTATGTTCCTCAATAACCTAACGTTTATGTTGCTTTTTGTAATTCCTTCCAAGAACAGAACTTGGCAAGTTCAGGCACAACCATTTAAACAAGCACATTCAGTCCCGTTGTCAAAAATTATTTCAACACTTGGGAGTCTGTGCCCATGAAATACAATGAGCAGAACAGACCATCTCCATATCTCCGTACCAGCAACTCAAGTGACCTTCAAGAAATCATGCAAATAGTAAAAATGTTCATCTACCATCTAAACTTCTTTTAGCATTTTTCAAAGCTGCAGCTCATCCATGTCTTCCCGTGACTGCCAAAACCACGTACACTGTACACCTTATTTTAACAGGCTGGAAAACATTCCTGCAGCACTCTCTGTACTCCTGCTCTTCATTTACATCACAGCCAAAAGGCAATGACACAGGAAAATCTGTGTATGTGCCTGTTTATCTGCTTCTCTGGTTGACCTGATCTGCCACTCGCAAGCACACAGGAACAACAGTTTATTTGCTGAATCTGTTTACCCCACTGTCATTCAAGATGCAGCATGATGCTTAAATAGGCAACAGTCAGATTAATATAATTGAGGATGCAGTTCAGAGAAGACAGGAAGCCACGCTGCAATTGCAAAGCGCTTATTCTCTTATGATTAAAACATCCCCAGGGTTCTATCCGTATAAAGATGTACCCGCAGCAGAGATGCACAAAAGCCAGATGACCAAGAGACACAAGCTTTTCCTTTTCAGACTAGCTCCCTGGTTTGAAAGAAAGAAACATGAATCACGCAAAGTTGCCATTTTCATTGCGTAAGAACCACTGGTGGATTTGTCATTCCTTTCGACACATTATAATCAGAGCTGTATTTCTACTGCAGAAGACGTTTCAGGCACCAGAATGAAATCCCAGCACACAGATACAGAAAATCTCTTAAATGGCCTATTTTCTTTTACTCCAGTGACATATGCCTCTCTGCTATTCCCAAACAGATTAGAAAGACTCTGTCCAAACACAACAGAAGAAAAGCAAATAAGGAGCAAATTGGTTACTGAAAAGGAACTCAAGCCTTCAGCATCACAGCAAAATTCAGATTACTTTGTACTGTCATTGCTATTCCCAGTAGGGGAAAAAACAGATATGCAGAGTACAGGTGGCCTCCTCCTGTAGAGATTCAAACGTTGTTATCACAGATGGCAGAGGAAAAAGTAATATTGCTGCTGTAGCCACTTGCTGAAGTCATTCTGACTAGTCTCACTTAAGTTATTTAGTATCTCAGCACAAAAATATGAAAGCATTTCACTTTGAAATACTTGTCCTTGCTCACAAGTTGTCAAGGAAGTCTGAAGAATAGTAACACCAAGAGTAAAGTTATAGTGGTGGAAAAAGGCTTATCAAAGCCTACCATTACCTGCAGCATTTCACAGGTCTGACAACATCCAAAAGCAGTGTCCGCAGACAGAAATGCTGCACTGCAGCCAGAACTGCACAACAGCCACATCCCCCCAGTTGATAACCACCAACTCAGTGTTAAAACTTGGTATGATGATTTAAGTGACATTTGCCCTAGAAATGAGCCCTCCAACTCCTACTGAAGCACACAGGAGTCACAAGTGGAATAACAGACAGAAACTATTTCTGTATCTGCGCAGAGTTGATCTTTGCCTTATCTCTAGCCTAGATTTGTATCTCCCTTAAGTGATCAGTGTTGGCCTAATTCTACTCCCATTTACTTCAGTTGATGCTTTGCCACCGACTTCAAAAAAAATGGATTTAACCCAATAGAGTTCATTTTGATAAATTCTGCTTGCAGAGAGGAGGACCTCTGCTTCCCCATCAGAGGGTAGGATGATGTATTTTTACAACAGGCTTCACAGCTAGATGACATTGCTATGTCCTACATTCACATTTTGGTTTTGAGCAACACTGCAGTTCTGAAGCAACTCCTACAACCATCCCTTTTTATTCCATGTTAGTTCAGTTTGCAGAACAGCTTTGGGGCTCATGAACTAAATTTCTTTTGGAGGAAGCAAAGCAGAAGCCCCACTGCAGGTTCACACTAACAGCATCCACCATGTACAGATCTGAAACAATTGCAGGTCTTTGGAAAAGCTGTCACATGCAGTGAGCCCATGCTGTCCAAAGGCTCAGACAAAATCTAGTCCAATTTAAAACCTGCAGATGTAGAGGCCCCAACACTGACTGCTTCAAGCTACTAATCTGCTCTGAATGCACCAAATGACCTGCTGATACAGACACATTTCAAATTCTAGTTCTACTTCTTATCTCTACAATCTTTCTATTTCCCATTCAGCATTAGTGACATTCATGACCTTCTGTGGTTTATTCCCAGATTCTTAATTAAATTAAACAAATTTCCTTTTCAGATTATGGCCTTAGACCTATGCCTCCATCTTACAGGGAACCGACTCTTAATGGTTTAAAATTCTCTCCCAGAATCAATCTTCCAAGACATTTTTAGCCAATAAATCATTTTTTTAGCAGTGCACTAACCAGGACTGCTCTGGAACATCTCAGTTTATGCACTAGGCCTAAGAACTACAGCGAAACTTAGGTACCTGCAAATCCATAATCAGACTACAATATTGAAAGGAACACTACAAAAGTAGCCCTTCGAATAAGGGTCAGCAAAACCCATATTACCTATGTAGCAGGAACAGCAATATTTTACGCTTTTCAACTTCTACAGAAGGAAGGACCATTACTTAAGGTATGTCTGCAAACACTACAGTGGTTATGAAAGGAGATGTACCGAAAGACTCATTTAAAAAAACACCGTCAGATGAAGAGTAACCCCAACACAGCACAGCACAGACACTTGACAGGAAGAGAAGTCAGTGACTGCTTTTGTGCAGGTCAAGTAAGTCAGGCTTTACCCAGCCAAAATTCCCTTTAACAATTATATCCTGAAAGTCTTGGGAAGCCTTCTGTCTGAAGGAACATCTCATTCTGCCAGCAAACTGCCTCTGAAAATAAGGGTTTACTTTAATTTTCCCCCCTTTTTTTGTTTCACATGGATTAGGACAGACATTTGACTGGCACAGCTCTAGCTGCAGGACCGCAGGACTGCACCTTGGCCCTGCCTGCTCTAACCTAGGCTGGGCACATATCCCTGCCTCTGCTCTGCCTGTCCATCCTACCCACCGAGTCCTCTGAAGGATGAAGTGAGACTTCCCCCGGCAATCTTCCTTTTAACAAGGCAAGGAGCAGTAGTTACCCACTCATTTTTACCTCTGTAACCATAATCAGCCCACCCTGCATTTTAGAAGTGCCACCTTCAAGTTTACAGAGTGTAAGTTTTGTCATAGCTCATTGTCTTCTTTTTCGACAGTTCCCCCTCAAATACAGGCCATTACCAAGACAATTATCAAATGTTTTTTTCACTATTTTGTGATGCATCTATCACTAATCCCACTGCAGTATAATTCACCAATGGAAACTGACACTTCCAGGAAGGGTGCTTTAACAGAAACACTAATTAAGAAGCACTGCAATTATACAGCAGAAACAAGTGACAAACTTCTTGCACAGCATAAAGTACATGGATTCAAGCAGTCCAGATTAAGTCAACATTTTTCTCTCATTGCCCTTAACTTCTATATAATTTCACACAGTAAATGGAAAACTCATCTAGAAATGTGAGGCAGGTCACTTAGCACTGTTGCAAGCAACTCCATAATAATATTTAAAATGGAAAGACTTTGAGATTATACCTGTAATGTTCTTCAAATTCCCTACACAGGACAAGCCTGTGCGGCTTTCACTCCTCTTTCAGCACCTTCCACTTCTGCCTGCCTGAATTCCACTTGCTGGAATCAACTAAAGACAAAAACAGAAAATCATAAATCTGTTGTGTAAAAATATAAAACATCAAAAAGGAAGCCAAGTTGGCCACACAGAAAGCATAACCTCCCACATCAACTGTAAAGCATGAACTGCCATTTCAAATCAGCGTTCTAAGACTGGAAGGACCTTTTGACTCCAGAGGTCCCATCAGACCAAGAGTTATATGTGACTCACAAAAATGCAGGCTCATACTTCCATGAGTTTCTACTTTCAAATTAAACCTATCTTCTTTTCTCCTTTCCTCCATTTTGTTTCTTAACAAAACCATAGGATAATTTTGGTTGGAAAAGATCTATGAAGGTCACCTAGTCCAACTCATTGCCAACTTTAAATGTGAAATAGGGTCATACCCAGATGAGCTCTGAATATCCTCAAGGATGGAGATTCCCACCCATCTGGGCCACTGTTCCCATGTTGGAACATCCTCCTGGTGAGCAAGTTCTTTATATTTAATCAGAATTTCCCTTACAGCAACTTCTATCTATTACCTCATATCCTTTTGCTGTGTACCTCAGAGACAAGTCGGGCTCTGCCTTCTTTTATAACCCTCCACTGGGCAACTGAACAGCAAGCCCTAAGTCATCCCTTCTCCAGACTGAACAACCCCAGCTCACTCCACCCCTCCTTGTAATGCTGTCTGCTCCCTACCTTGATGGCCCTTCACTGGACTTCCTCCAATTGTATTTGTCCTGTTCTGGGGAGACCAAGACTGGCCCCAGCGCTCCTGATGCAACTTCACAAGTTTTAAACAGAGAGAGGAAGTTAAAAGGAGTGAAGCTGACAGTTATTAAGAAGTCTAGTGACCAGATTTTGGCTTGGGATTCACGCAAATCGCAGTTGAGGTTTACCTGCTTTCATTGCTTATACAATGCCATCATTTACACAATACCACTGAAAGTAAATGAAGAGTTTGGATATAATTTGCCAATATCATTGGGAGTAGGACTTCATTTTCAGAATCAATGATCAGTTTTTATAATTGGCACTGAGGAAAATAAGAAAACATTTTACATATAATGAAGCGCATCCATTTGATGGAAAAGGTAAACCTAGAGTGCATTTTCAGAACCACCTTTCAACCTCAAGGTCAAATTCTGCAAATAAAGATTAACTACATTTCTGACATATAGGATTAGCCACGTAAGAGAGATTCTTTTAAAAACTCTTTCCCTTCAGTCCACAAAATATTGGAATTACGGGATTCAACTCCCACCAGTGAAGGAGTTCAATACCTTAACAAATCTCCATTCACTGCTGCTATCAAGCCAACCTGGCTAAAAAAAAAAATTAATTTTGATTGTTAAGGGAAAAATAAATATATAAATCTGTTTACTAGCTTTAGCAGGTTGCATAATTCCCCAGAATAATCCAAGCAATACTGATTCTTGCTACACGGGAAGTTTTACAGCATACACAAGAATGCAGTACCTAAAGCAGAACACCAACATTAGGGTCCAAGACACTATGAGATTATTAATCTTCTATACCTTTGTTTTACAAATGCAATTTGAAAAAAGAGGCTTTGGTAAAGGTACAGGCAAACAACAGCAAATCAAAGCAGCACTCAGAGATCAGTAACTCAACCAACTTTCCCAAGACTGAAATTTATCCCAAAGGGCACTCCTGGGAAAGGTCTGGACATGCACTAAGGTGAGCAGGAATCATGTGAAGTGGCAGAAAAACAAAGGACCAAATCAGTTAGTACTTCAGTGAAGCCACAATATTAATAAAGAGAGAACTTGTGCATGAAGTCATTCTCTCTTCTGTTTAATCAAAGTAAGATCAGCACCCAACTAGAAAAAGCAACAGGGAGGCAGTTGGCAGCACAGGTAACAAGGGGTAGCACCCTTGGCATGGGAAAGGATGTTACTTTAGCTCTTAAATGTCTTATAGTCTTATTTCATACTCAGCACGTTGGGCAGCAGGAGTTGCACAACTCTGCAGCACCTGTAGAGATGCGGGAAGTGGAGTCTGTTCATGGCAGCAGCAGAGCACTGCTGTCATACCATGTGTCACAGAAGATGGACAGGCAGAAAACTGGAGAATGGAGCCATTCAAAGTGTCTAAAGAGAGCAGGAGAAGACCTCAGGACTCTTCCAAAGAATTTTGACACTTGTGACCCGATGGAGATGACAGGGAAAGACTAGTACCAATACATATCCTCACCATGGAATTCAGCTGAAAGAAATCCTACCGATGCTGCTTTGTACCATGGCTTTCCCACTCCATCTCATGTTACAAACCAACATCCTCACTTCTGCTTCTCAGGTACCTATAACACTACCAGAATTTGCCAGGCACAGACTAGTTTGGCTGAGTTGTCTAAATATGAACATCATTTCCAGCCTGCCTAGACAGTTTTTAAAAGGAGAGCCAGCATGAAAAAGGTATTTGTTACAGAGAAGTCAGCTGCCTGTGGATATGGTGATTCAGGCTCTAAGCCTTTTTAAATTTACAACCTGCTAACCAAACCTGTGTCCATATTCAGATGAGATGATTGGGCAGTGAAGTTCAGAGCAGTAGTCTTTTAAAGGCAAATCCAATTAGGATTGGATTTCAGCTACTTAAAGGTGCCTACAGTTTCCTAAACAATGACTGAACAGCTTTCTAAGGCACCCTGAAACAAACTCTGTGTTACAATGCATATGGATTTCGCAACACATGCAAATCTCATTAGCAGCAAGGACTGTAGGACTTAACCCACATGATGTATTATCATCGACATGCTCCCTATGGAATTAATAAAGAAAATGCAAATACTTTCTATTATTTACAACAGTAAATAACTTACAAATGGTTCTACAGCCACCTTTACCGGTGCACATCGGCTCCAGTCATTCCTTTACCATAGCTGAAACCTCAGCCCTTAATTATCAGCCACTGTTACGAACTGACATGTCTCCTGATACTAACAGCACACCTTCCCTACAAAAACTTATAATTGTTCTTTGGGAGTTTCATACCTTCACTTAAGAAACTAGGCAGTTACAGCTTGCTCATGTTCTATTTTGTGGTTCCAGTAGTTTTCTTCACCTTGAGAAAATTTTGCATCATTATTCTAATTACAGTAAGTGGGAGTACACAAAATCTTTCCAACAAAGGAAAGAAACTGAGATGGCAGATGCTGACATTTTATACTGCAAAATACCAGAAGGGGAAATAATGAAATACTAGAACTCCCACTTACCCAGGTAAGAGTTAGCTGTTGTAAACAAAAAACCCCTACATTCTTTGAAAGTCATTCAGGTGTTGATGAACTGACACACAGTTATTTATACTGTTACAGAATAAAGCTATAGTGGCTAGAACTGTTTATTTGAAAGAACAGTTGCCACTGCAACACAAACAGCATGTATGCGCTTGTGACACTTTATAACCCCAAACCCCATGTAGGCAAGTTTTCCCATGTGTCCTGACACACCATCACACATGAAAAACACATGTTGTTTCCTGGAAAGCTATCACATGGCATTACCATGCTGAACACAACTGTGCATTTAAATACTCTACGAAGCCGTTTACATGCACAACAGGGCTGCCTGCCTAGCCAACTGTGATACCCAATGTCCTAGACACCATGGAGCAATTGCTCCTCAACATTTTGAGGAGAGTGAAGGAGTTAAACACTTCAGCAGTTTCCTGTTTAAGTCCTCAAATTTATTAAGGTCTCTGTGTTAGGCAAACTAGAAAGTTTGGATTCAAATAAAATACATAATTACACAGGATTTTCTCAATCAGAGAGAACTTCAGTGAAACAGAACAAGGACCCTACATGTGTACCTGGTTTAGATGGGCAGAACTGAGGAATCACAGCCACCTCTTCCACAGAAGAAACCTGTGGATATTTATGCAACCAGAGAAGTCATAGCACCCTTTTAAAATACAGAGTAAATTCAGTTTCAGTCGATCCTCCAGAAAGCAGAGATTTCTCTGTGTTGTACTTGAATAACCTCTTACATAATCCATCAACTTCCTTATTTTAAAATACATATAAAATACGCTGAGTTTGAGTCCAGCGATAACAAAGTAGTCAAACAAATCTGAATGCCTCCTAAACCCACTTTTTTCTTTTGACAACTCCCTGAGAACAGAGAGTGCAGTGAGCTGTTCTTCCTTTAAATTTAGCTTCTACCTCTGTGGAAACTCCTACCAATACTCCAGTATTCGTTGCCCAGTCTTTCCATTCAAGCAGAAAGGGACAATGAACCTGATTTGGCTGGCCCATTCTCATGACGAATTATTAGCTTCATAGCTACAGGGAAGTTACAGAAAGGCAAAATTGACCACATGTCTAAACAGAAAACACCATTTCTTTCCTTTACATCTAAGATGAGGAAAGGTTTTGTATCTGTACTAGTGCCTGTCCCCACCCCTGGGATAGCTGGCTGCTGTAGCAGCTCTGTATCTCACACCTTTTTCTCACAAGATGAGCAGCATCCAGCACTGGTGCCACCCCAGACGGATGTGGTGTCCTCAGAGTCCACGTGAGGCTCTGGACTTGCTCAGGAATCTGGTTGACATGGGATTTTTCTGAAATTAGAACATTGCCCCATTTTCAGTAAAGCCTCCAAGATGCCAGGGTCGTCCCTGTTAGCAAGGACACTCCTTGAAAATTAGGACATCTGATAACCTTAAAGAAGGAGGATAATTAGTCTCATATCTGCAACATTTTCTCCTAAAGAAACAGTGATAAAAGTAACCTCCTATTAGAATACCATTAAATGCAGTTATTATGCAATGCTCATTACATAACCCCGCTTTACCAACGCTGGGTATTTTATTTTCAGGCAGAATTCACTTTCACAGACTTGCCCACATATGAACATATTTAAAAGTATGGATTGCCTCTCTCAGAGGACAGGAAAAAAGCTTTGGTCCTAGATACATTTTCAGCCAAATGGATGAACGGCAGAATGTCTGCCAATATCTCAGATGTAACTTGAATCCTTAAGAAGTCTTTCTGAGAATCCCTTTTCAGCTAATTCCTTTCAGAGGAGTCATAAATTTCATATAAGCATTTGCAAATCCAAATATATCACCCTATGCAGATACTTGGTACCATCTGAATTTCAGCTAAAACTGCACTGTGAATCTGTTCAAAATTCAAGGATAAGCAAAATTTGGCTACATAAAGCATGACAACTTGTACATTTGTTGCTGTATTTATCAAAACTATTTTTGTCACCTATTTTCCTTTATCCCTACTTCCAGTGAGGAGCAGAAATAGTGATGCATTCCATGTTCTAATAAAATATATAGTCTAATTTTACTTAATAGGTTCAGTTAGTTTAGAAATAAATTCTGACTTCCAAAATAGACATTTTGCTTCTTGGTGTCTCAGCTCAAGACTAGTAAAAATCTACAGCTAGGAAAGCAACAAATTAAACAACAGTGCATGTGAAATTCTGACAAGGCAAGATGCATTTTTAAAAGATTATGTTTAAATAGAAAGGATGAAATCTTTCAAAACAGAAATCCATGCAAAGTACAAGTGTTATTATATAAAATTAATTAATAAGCTGGTTTTTTCTTTCCAGGTATTGGAAATACTGAACATTTACTCTTACCTATTAAATTCATCCCAAAACATTGCATTTATAAGGAGCTTGGAGGTACACTATGTGACAGTTGCTAATGAGAATATAAGGAGCTGATTAGTATTTCAGGTACATCATCATACTTTGGTAATAAATCCTGCCAAAACAGTAAGTTTAGTTTTTCTTTTACATAAATGGTTCTATTATAATGAATCATTTCTATCACTGTACCTTCTAAAATTAAAGTGTAGGGGATGTTTTCAAAGCAATTATCATTTGCCTTCTGGCTGTACAAGCTAATAATGGACATTTCTCTCTTATAAGCCCACGTATCTGCCTTATGACTTACAAGTAACTCAACTTGCTACTCATCATACACACCACTTGCATACCCCACCTCCGAATACAAAATACTGTCCACACAGCATAAAATTATCCTATGCAAAGCATAGCAAGAAAGTTACCATTAGAAGCATTAGTGTCCTGTACCTGAAATTCTTCAGCCGCTGGGATTGTGTTACTGAACCAAGAGATGAATTATGCAGACGAGAGGAGCTACCCGTTACAGCAAGGAAGGCATGAGTGAGCACGGTGCGATGTACTCACCCAGGACCAGCTCCAGAGGGGTCTGACCATGAGCTAGAGGAGAGGCACCTCTCCTGGAAGGGGAGCACTCTCTCTCCACCCCTGCAGCCTGGTCTCTCCTCTCTCCTGTCTGTCCTCGACTCGCTCCCCACGGAGCACACACTGCCTGGAGAAAGGCAGCAGCAGCACTGTGCTCCTAACGCGCAGCACGCAGCGAGGGCAGCGGAGGAGGGAACAAGAGGAGGTAGTTGCTCCTTTATTAACAAACCCTGAAAAATAAAGTGACGTTGCTGCAGTTTTCCATTCTAGATCCTTTAAACTGTCTCTTCACTAGCTTGCAAGGGAAGGCAGCAAAGAAAGTGGTTTCAGTTGCCCTGTCAGCTCCTGTGTGCCTAATTTTTTCAATGCACCATGGCTACTCAAGAAAATAAAGCCGGGGCTTTGTGCACACCTCAAGCTATTGAGCAGGGCAAAGATAGTTCTTTACTCATGAAACAAATGTTAAGCATATGCAAAACTAAGCCAGACAAGATGCACTGAAGTTAGAGGCACTTAAACCAGAAATAATGACTTTCAGAAACCACTATTCGGAAATGCTACTGAAAAGACAGGAAGGTATTAAGAGTTCCAACCACTGCCTGCTAGATTTACATAAGTGTTTTATATGAAATGTAAGACTAGTGGCAAAGGAAGTCTTCACACTAAACCCAAAATACCATGCAAGTTATCAGTTATGAAAGTATCTCTGAAAATACAAGGTAGTGGATTAAATGGGATCAAGCAGAAGATGAAACTGAATCCCAGGCTCCCTCCCTCTGAATCCCCCATCTAAGAGGGGAGGCAACTACATCATTGCTCCTATTGCTCAGCCTCTCTGCAAAGGTTGCGACGCCATGTGTAAGCCTACCTCTCTTGCTTTGTAAAACCTGTCTGAATGGAACTATAACAAATTCAACTTAGAGCTTGGAGGAAATAAAGGAAAAGAGAAACAGGAAAGACAGGTTTTAACAGTGCTCATTTTTAAAAACGTCCACACAAAAATAAGCAAGCCATGTAGTAGTAATCTACATTAAATATATATATGTATATATAGACACACATATACACACACAATGTTCCTATTGGTTATATGCCTGTTCTGAACATCCATCATTTCCTCGTTTCTCCTCACATCTGCAACAAACTGGTAAGCACATGAGGCAGTGGAGGTTCAGTTCCCCAGAACAATCCTGTCTGCTATTTTAACACTAAACACCAAATTTTCAAAATCCATTCATTTCTCACAGATAAACATTCCACCCCATTAATAAAAGATAGAATTGTGATTAGAAAAAAAAATTATAAAATATCCAGAATAAAGGAAGCTTTTAGTGTTGCTTTTTAAAATCATCCTCAAATTAGCTCAATAAAAGTTACCATATTTTAATGGTGCAAATTGTTTATCACTGTCACACTATCAAAAAGTGATCAAATTTGCATTTCAATCTGTAAAGCATAACATTTTCTCCTACAGACGCAATAAATATTTGTGATACAGTCTAGAAGAACTGTACCTTAGAAGATCAAATTCCATCAGTAGACGGGTTTTTGACCAATCTGAATTTAAAGTATTTCACATGCACAGACCTTCTGTAACAGCACAGTTGAGAAGAACAAGCAGTCCCAGATTCTTGTGTTTGTTTTGTGAGTGTAAAAACCACTAGAGAGAGCCTCACCTGACTATTAAAATAGTTAAAATCTAAGTAATTAAAACACTTTAAAATCTTACAGAAATTAAATATGGCCCTATACTGCCTGTTAAAAAGGTACAGTTGAGTCATGCAAATGATCAAAAAAGAAAACAAAATCACACCTCACCAACAAAGCAGTATTTGCAACATCCATAAAATACATTTCTTAAGTACCAAGAAGAAATTGCTGTTGGTAAAATGACTTGTTTCTTGAGTCAAAGAGATAAATATGATCAAGATCTATTTGATACAACTTGGCCTATTAAAATCAAGCATGGAGTTTTATTCGTATGTCATGTCCAAAGAAGAACTTGAGCAAGTAAGCACTGAAACTGTAATAAATTGCTGGGCTTTGTACACTTACAAATCCAGAATGTTAAATCAAGTCAGAATTAAAACACATGTTCAACCCATCTTTTACTGGTGTCTACAATTATTCTACACTGACAAAGCCTTGAACAGGTATTAAAATACAGGTGTGCCCTGAAATACAGTTTTCTGCCTCACAGTTGCTTACAGTCCAAGCCACATTTTAAAAATCACAGCACATTCTGTCACTCAGAGCAGTTTGCTCAGCACCAACTCTCCATGCACCCACCTGAAGCCCCATTCACCCTGGCAGTCTTCGGCCAAACTTACAGTTCATTTCCAACCGGTTCTGCTGAAAAGTAAGTCTTTGATCTATCAGGGGTTTGCACACATTGTACAGAATAGTATAGAGCTTATTTAGAGCAGACAGAAAGTAACCCATAAATACACTTCGCAATTATTCAAAGCCCAAATGGCACCACGGCCTGCCAAAGTACACGGTGCACTAAGCACAGTAGGCCGCAAATGCAGCCAGGTCTGTACACCTGAACAATGAGTGCCTGGAGCTTAGGGTGGGAAGAGGAACAGGCAGAAGGGAAATGTCACCTCCAAGCAAACGCTGATGGCACTGCAACACTTACACACATAAACACTTCTTCATGCTAATCCCCATTTTCGATACCCTATGTGTTTATTATCAGCACTCTGAACCTCAGCAGGAGTCTAAAGTTAATTAACTTATTTACCTTACTGTTATGATACTTTCCATCCTGAATAACTTGGGAATTGTTTTATCTACATTTATAGAGCTACGTGTTTATTTCTTTATTACTACTGTGATCAACCTAAAAAGGAAAAATTCTTGTGGGGGTGCTTAAAAATTGTAGAACAAAGTGACAGAAGTTTGGTTCAGATGGCAGGAAATGGACATTCAAGACCATTCCCAGATACTACTTTAGGAAAGTCACTTTTGCCACTTCTTTAAGTTTGCACGAATCCCAGAGTAACTGAATGTTGTCTCCCCATTGTATTAAAAGAATCATCTTTGTTAGCCAGGTACATACACATTTCCCTGTACATAAACTCAAGCTACTAGCCTAGGTAAATTTGTTAACAAATAGAACATGGTTTCTTATGCAAGTAGATAGTAAGAAAACTGTGTAATCTACGTAAGATAAGATAAATTGAGTCATACAACATGATAAATCACTGTATCAAGGCATATATATGGGGCTAAATGAGGGAGTATAATGTCAAGAAATTACTAAAGAATGGAGGTGATAGAAAGCCAGTGGGAGGGTCCTGTTGCTTGACAGAAGGGCATAACATGCTGCTGGTTCCTTAAGCCATATCAGCTTTTGAATTGCATTTTTCTCTCTAAGAAATCAGAAGGTCATTCTCAGCCACGTTTTAAAATCTACAATATCACTGCAAAAAAAAAAAAAGGCAGGAGAAATTAAGAATTAAATGAATGACAGAACTGGGAGGCAATGAATTTGGCAAAGGGCAATAAGAAACAGAGGACACCTTCACTTCTATTTCCATAAATTTAGTAGAGTGTTTTCAACATTAAGAATAAAACAGCTCATTTAAAAGAAACTAGGATGTTTAAACAAAAACTGTCTACCAAAAGCTTGAGAGAAAAATGTGTAGTTGATTAAATCAATGCACTGTATCTGTTACTGTTTCAGAGGTGACCTTTGCATCAGACATTCCATTTCTCATCTTCTGAACAATTTTGCCTACACCACCTCTCCACAAGCGAGCTGGAAAAGGTGTAAGAATTATGAATGATGAAAAAGGCTACCAGGGATGCACCGCCCTGGCCGGTGACCTTATGCAGAACCACCTCCAGCTCTGCAGGTACCAGCGGAGGGGCTGTGGCACCTCCATGTTTTGCAGACATCACTCCTGCACAACCAGTCCCAAAACCTGCATGTCTAAAGGAAATTCTACCTCACCTACAGAAAAGGAAAACCAAACTCAACTGCACAGATTTTTTTTTGTGCTACGGCAGCAGCATCCAGGACATACCACTGCAGCACATTTTTAGACACACAGATAGCACCTGAGCCATCATATTTTATAAAGGTGTCAAATTTGTGTCCCCAAAGGTAACTGGGAAGTGCAAGACAGCCATTATGTCTCCAGATTTTCAAGACAATCACAAACCCCTGTAATACAGTACTATCATTATAATACACACCAATGTACAAATACAAATGCTGAAACTCTACAGCTTTATGGAGGTTGAGTGCAAGGATGAAGGATGCCCTGAGCCAGTGATATGGGGAGGTAGTCACTTAACAGCCTCCTTCCAACATAAACTTCTGGGCTGTAGTCTGGACACATGCAGAAAGCCAGGGAGCAGCAACCTCCCCTGTGCCAATCAGGAACTGAGCCAACGTATCTTACAGGAAAATCGGACATGGGGAGACTTTGTTTATGCCATAAACTTAGGTGCCTAAGCAAGACAAAGCAGTCTTGGTCCACTGACTTCTGGTATCAGAATTGGCAGGCCCCAAAAATTAATCACTTAGAAATTTTCAAGCCAGAATAACATAAAGGAATAAAATAGGGAAAAAAATGAATCTATTTCATAGTCTCTATCATCTATGCACAGTTCTTTTATCTGTAAGATTGCCCAATGTCCGTAACACAGTTTGGTTAGGAACAAATCAAACATTCTTGCACACAACTTTATTAGTCTGAATTCATCCAAATGCATCTGTCCTGACAAACCTTTCTGTAATACAAGAACAGATTTTCTGCTTGAGAAGAAAGTTTCAGAAGTAAATGTTTGATACTTTTTAAAGTTCTATAAAAGATTTCTTTTAGAGGAATGACACAGTCTTTTTAAGTAATTCATCTGCTTTTTAAGTAGCTAGAACAGTGGAAGCCTAAGTTGCAAAACCCCTTTCAAGCTCAGCAAAATTATCACTTAATTATATGCTAGGTCAGATCTCCTCAACCAAGAGAACAGGATTTAAATATCACATTCACAGACTCTTCTCCTCAGACTGTTCTCACAGTCTGAATTCATTCCCCACCATGTTTTTTTCCATAATTACAACAATGAAAATATACAAACTATAATAAGAATGTTCCAAATATTTGGCCAAAACACAAATACAGCTTTAAAAATATCCTTCTCTCATTTAAGAAGCACTACAAATCCCAGATAACAAACCTTCAAGTAGGAAGTTCCTGGAATTTACGTGTTAAAAATGTTATACTCTGATCCCAACTACAGAATCAGTGCCACGTGTGCATGGAAGAACCCCAAATCCCAAGGACACCCAACAGAAACTCTTCCATGTAAGCATCTCTGAAGTCAGCCAAGCAGCCCTGACACCCAGTCCAGGCCTATGGGAATAGCTGGGGCTGGGCTGGCAGCTGGGAGCTCTTGGCTGGCTCTCAAAGCTGGTAGCAGCCATAGAAGACATGCAGGTTACAAAGCCCTGTAACAGTAACTTGCAAACAAGCATTTTGTGCCTGGCGTCCCTGCCAGGGGGTTGGAACTAAGTGATCTTAAGGTCCTTTCCAACCCTAACTATTCTATGATCATATCTCCAAAGAAACTTAAACAGTAGCTACTCATGAAGCAATTATGCAGCCCCTTCAACAAAATGAACACAGGAAAGTCTGCATTTTCTGACATCTGATTTGCTTTTGCTATGAAGTGCCAGGTGCTTTATAAAAAAAGAAATCTTGACCTTTTTAATGAAAAAGAGAAAAAACCAAACCTGCCAAAACAAACAAAACACCCACAGAGAATGAGAAAGTCCGGTATACCTTTTAACACATCATTTAGCAAAAGAGAATTTACAACTGGTTGTAGTACTGGTCACTACACATCTCGACAGGTGTAATTTCTGGAAAAATATGTTTTGCAGTTATTTGAGTGGTGCAACTATTCTATTTAAATTATTTGTGTTTAACTGATGTGGAACTCAGCAGCTGCTTACCCTTTAGCAAGTGCAGTACAACTGCTTCTCTGAACACCCTACTGACGCTTTCATGGGCCTTTGCATGGAAGTACTGGGACATTTTGCACTTTAGTTGCCAGATCAGATATAACCAAGATGTGTAGTATCCCTACTATTGTCCTTTATATTTTACAGAGTCAGAGTGATTGCTGTGTAATAAATTACTGAATTTCCCTGAAATTCAGGCACATCATTAAGGTCTTTAAACAGAAGTCATCAAAACAGAAATTGTTCTCTTTTTTCCTCAGTGTGCAGGGGCTAGAGGGATCACAAAGACCATGCCGCTTCCCCTGCCTGTTTAGCTGAAGCCATGCAGAAGCCACCTGGAAGGAGAAGAGCAGCTTGCATAACTACCATCATTGCAAAGCATTTTCTAAAGCTAAATGGAACTTTAAGAATTCTCTTTTCAGACTATACAAATATACACATACCCAAAGATGTTTCAGAAGATGAAGCAGGAAAATACAAAGAAAGAGTTTATTTGTCCTTATACAAATGACAAATCTCTCGGGTTAATAAAGTATATACCAATATACTCATTACTTCATAAATCTGGGAGTGTTTTGTACAGTCATTCAAGCACTATCGTATCATGGCAGCACTATGTCACCAATGCCAAAACTCTAGAATACTTTCTCCAGAGCCACTTTGCAAAACTTTTCTTGCTTTCAAGAAGTGACCTGAGAAATAGGTAATGGGCCAGGGGGGAATATTCTGCCCCAGCAGCACATTAATGCAAATTAGGAGGAGGCAAGATCTATTTTTCATTCCTCACCAGTGTCCTATCTTGCATCAACTTATCTGCTTTAGTAGAAGCCACTTACCAGCCTGAGAATTTCCATGCTGTTCATCCGGCAGAACCTAAACAATACATACTTAACACAGACCTCCACGATTACCTCTTCTAAGTGTAAAATAGTATAACAAAAAGTCATTCTAAACATTTCAGAATGACTCTAGAAAAACACGCATGAAAATAAGAAACCACTGTGCATCTGTAAAAATCCCACCAACCTGCTCTGCTAGCAAGTGCTACTCAGTTTGAGTTTAACAACAAGCCCTGTAGGTAGTAAGGTTTCAGCCTTGGCACTCTGAACAACTGAGTTAATTTTCACTTCACTAGGTGGAATTCAGAAATGCTCAAGATGATAATTTCCTGCTGAGACTAGAGATTAGTATAAATCCAAACATTCCATATGAGTGACTAAAAAATTCATCATCATTCATTTTGCTCCTATTTATTCACCCAGGTTAAATTTAAACCGTATTTATATTAGTATTTTGCATGAGCATCGTAGTATGACTTAGAAATAGAAAAGAAAATGCTGCCCAGTGTTATTTTGAAGTCTAAAAAAAATTGGTCTCCAGTAGAAAAACTTTAATACTTACAAACAGCATAAAAATATAAGCAGGCAGTCCTCAAAAACTCACTTCCCTTCTTGTACAGCATCTTGTATTTTTTCTACATTTCTGAAAACGATTTGTAGAAGAGCTTAACAGATCATAAAACTGAAGGGATACATTTGGCTTACAGCACGTACAATGGAAAATGATATTGAAAAGGGGGAGCCTTTTTACCATCACCAAGAATCCTTAAGCATCAGACATTCACAAATATCTTTAAATATATTTATAAATTATGAGTGGGTGACTTTGATATGGAAAAGCTTTTGCAAGCAGCAATTAACTGTATTTGTGGTTTTTATATATAACATAATGCACAAAAAGGACAAAAATTGGAGAAGACAATATTGAAAAGGAAAACCCATTTCTAAAGATATTCCCATCTTTGACTCACAAGCTCAATATGAGAAGCTGTTCAAGACTGTTCAGACAGGCCTGCATCACCCCCACAGAAGCAAACTGACATAAATTCTCTTACAATGGCCTGGAGGAACCCTCTTCACAATCCTAACACACAGCCAGGTGGAGTTATCTTCATTGAAAGAACATTTTAGCACAGAGAAAAAAGATAAACATTAGTTACAGTGGTCACAGGACAAATTCTTGGTTCTGGTCATAGGATTCAGGATTTCTTTCTTAGGTTCTGGGCCAGTAATTTGCCTTTAATTTGGAAGAAAAGCAAACCCGATCAAACCTGTTCTCTATTGCACCCTCAGTAAACTCAGATCATACACACTAAGCTTACATGTTGTAACAAATATGCAGGACTGCATCTACATCACTCAGCACTCAGACACCCCAGTATAACTGGATTTTTCCAACACTGAACTTGTGACTACACTGGTTAGAAAAAACAGACCCCCATAATATGTCATATTCAGCCCTTATTCTATACTACCAGGAAGAAAATAGACAGCAAAGGTGAAACTGTCACTTCCCACCTTAGTATTAAAACTCATTGTTTTGACCATCTGGAAGTTCTCACTGAAAAAGGTATCATGTTGTATTGTACCTGTGCTCTTCAGGAAAATACACGTCATCTGTGAAAAACATGAGTGTGAGAAACTATCAAAAGAAAGGTTAAATGTCAAACTATTCATACCTCCTCTATCATGCACACAGAAAGCATGGCAATTTTGGTTGCAGGTTTCTATTTACTACCTTTAACTATTTACTACCTTTTGTTATTTTTTGTTATTTTTTTATCATATTCTATTAGGAACTTTGCAGTTAGCATTACAAACTTCATTCTGCTCTGCATAAATTACATAAATCTTGAACTTCACAGATTGTTTCTATGACAAATCTACAAACAGCAAAGATGTTCACTGGACATGTTGGCGAGAGAGTTGCACCAAGGGGAGTGACTTAAAGGTCCTTTTTCCAGTTTTAAAACTGACTTCTTTTATACCGGTCTCTGCAAGTATTAGAAGTTAAAAATCACAGTAAATATAGGATGTTCCCCTGTAACTTCAGAGATCCCTCTGATCCCTAAATTTTTGCTTGGTTAGGTTTTTTGAAGAACTGGAACAAGATTCTCCTTGAACAATGGAACAGTTTTGTGAAAGTATTTCTTACGGGTCATTTAAAATGTTGCAGATTTGAGAGCCAGCTACTCCAAAGCTACTCACAGAAGTAAAAATTTTCCTATGGACTTTTATTATCCCACCTCTCATCTCTATCTGTAACAAATGGGTTACAGCAATGGTCACTCAGACGTTAAAAATAACATACTAATTCAGATTTTAAAACCAATCTATTCCCTGACAGCTGATGAGAAATAAGGTCGCAATTATTTCTTTGACAAACAGGCATCCCAGGAAGTGGTATTTTCTTGTAGTACTCTTACATTTCCCTGGATGTTACATCTACCTGTTACTGCTGATCCAAAACTTGGGAGCATGTGACTTCCAAGGTCTCTCTTATCATTACATTGGAGAGGATCTGAATTTACTACTCCAGAATTATTGTTCCTGAATAATAGCAATGAGTTGGATTTGCTTCACAATACAAAAAACTAGTTCATGCTTAGCTCAAAGGATTTTGCATTTACACTGTTTGGTTTTAAATACTTCTATTGTATTTCTCTTTTCGGGTTGGTTCTGCCCACTCTTCTGGATAAGAATCTTCAAACATGCCAGACAGAATGATCTCACTCCAGAAATGTTAAGGACTTGTATGCCCTTGAAAAACTACAAGCATGATGATTGTTCCAATCTTCTTTTAAGCACCCCAGGTAACAGTCCAGTCCTGCTTCTATATTTTCAAGTGGTCAGTTGGCTTTTCCTAGACAAAACCCACCACATTCTCACTGAAGAAGTTATTCTGGGTGCTCTGGAAGGAAATGGTGCAAATACACAAGGAGAAAGTTGCACTTGCTGTTAAGAAACAATACTGTTAACATAAAAGCAGTGAAATGGGACATTATTGAAATGGCACATAGACTTATCAGTCTGATCACCTGCCTTTCACACTAAGCAGAAGCAGATCTTCTCACCATCCTCTTCTGCTCTGTCAGCTTGCCTGCTAACCTGATCCACACCTTCACACACCAGAGCCTCAGCCATGAGGGAGCAGGCTTCTAACAGATGGTAACGGCGTAATCTGTGCTTCCTCTTCAGTTAGTAGTGCTTCGAGTGAGTCATGATGAACTGACAGATTTCCAAGAGACCCAGTGTCACCTGGGGACGCGTCCCCCAGGCTCTGAGGAAGCCAACCCCCTGGTATTCAGCTTGACCTAGGGCTGACCTCATGGGCACAGGGAGCAGGAAGCTTGGGAATCAGCTATTTAAAGCTCATTATGATATCAGTGTCAAGCTCAAGGGACTGCCAAGTCCACTTAATCCTTCCTGCTGAAAACATACCTTCCAAACTGAAAGCCTACTTATCTCAATCTTACTTATGCAAAGCTGACTTATTTTCTTCTCCTTCAAGAAATCTCTGGAGTTACTGCTCCATTAACTTGAAAACTGTTCAATGCTGCGCAGCACCTCTTCATTTCACCCTCTTTAGACATCACTTAATGGTTCCTTTACTTCCTGCATCAGAACGAATTACCAATAAACCTTGCTGTAATCTGTTTACTACATCCTGTTCATCCAGTTTAGATTGTCCTAAGCATCCGTAACAGCTTAGACATTCCTTATGTAACAGGGCTGGGACATCAAGACTTACCATGCCTGAGTGCACACAAGCCTGAAACTGGCCTTCCACAAGTCACAACACACATCCCATCTGAGCTTCATTTATATTTTCTATTAGGAAATGAATAGTTCAATTCCTTTATGTAGGGGACATACATTCCACGTGTTTGCCATCAATTTTAATGGGAGCAAACATCAAACATAGCTTTTATTTTTATTTTTGCAACATTAACATAGTATTGAGTTTGTATCTTTCTTTGAAACAGCCTTACTAAGAGGAAAATGAAAGCACAATAATATATCTTGTTTCTGGCTGGAAAAGACATTCAGTCACTGTTTTATTGTTCCAAGGAAGTAGTAACCACAGACACAATAACTTCAAGGAATTGTTGCCAATACTCAGAGAGGTAGATACTGAAAGAATAATCAAGTAGATTCAAGAGGCTTCTCTTTCACATAATAATGTCCACATGGGGCATATGGATCAGTACAGTATGAAAAACCATCATGATGCCTGTACACCCCTGAACTGTTATGTGGGCTGCATCCACTTTTTAAATTAAAAGTGAGGTTTTCCCCTCTGAATGATGCTTCTGCATTTCAAATAAGTAGCATGCTGTGGCTCTAGAAGACCGTAGTGTGGTCTTTCAACATATAAAGGGGTCTGATAGGAAAGAGAGACTTTTTACCAAGTCCTATAGTGACAGGAGAAGGAGCAGTTTTAAACAGACAGAGGGAGGCTGAGATGAGATCTTGGGCAGAAGCTCTTCCCTGTGAGGGTGCTGAGGCGCTGGCACAGGGTGCCCAGAGAAGCTGTGGCTGCCCCATCCCTGGCACTGTTCAAGGCCAGGTTGGACAGGGCTTGAAGCAACCTGCTCTAAGGGAAGGGGGTTGGAGCTGGATAAGCTTTAAGGTCCCTTTCAACCTGAACCAGTCTGGGATTTCATTTCCTGTATCAGTTCTGTGGTGAGATTTTCATACTGCTCAGAAAACAAAAAATGCCAACAAAGTTATAACTGAATTTTGGAAAAATCACAGCGTGAAGTCTATTACATTTAGAACCCAGAAGAAACAACACAAGTGTTAAACCACCAACTCAAATGTGCCATTATAGATATACAGGTGCAGAAAAGTAACTACAGTCAAAAGTTTCACAAACTGCCACTCCTCTGTCAGGAGTCCCTCACTTGAAGCATCTTTAGAAATCATTTAAGATAACAGAAATCACTCAGGAGAAAACAATTCTGAAGACTGAAACCTCCATAAACCCTCATGAACGGTGCCAGTCTTTGCAAAACTATTCTGCCAGTAAGCTCACAAAGACAACAGAGGGAGAAGTCATTAATTCCAAACTGATCACACTGACCAGGCAGCTTTATTTCTGAATGCTTTAAAAAGATATCTGAATACTTTAAAAATTACTCTCAGTAATTCAACAGCTTTTGATGAGAGGACAGGTCATCACTTCACTTCTTTTCACTACCTTCCTGCTACATTGACTTTGGATTGTCAATCAGAAAAGCACACAATTTAACCCCAGTCTGATGGCACCCCACTAAAATCTCATTTGTTCAGTTCATTCCCCTTCTATACAGAAAATTTGCCTGGAGTTCACTGTATAATTTTAGTCTCTTTAATAAATCATCGCACAAAAGATCGAAACTTTTTTTAAATACTGTTGTTATTAATTTCATTACCACCAGGTAATCCAGGCTGAAATTTGGAAGCAGCAATATCTGACTTGAGGGTAAACCCCAAAAAAGAAGCTGGGAAGAGAAGCTAGCCATTTAGGGAGAAAAATAATACATCAGCCTGCCAGGGGTTTAAACCTTTCAAACACACTGCAAAAAACAGTACAAATAGAACAACGTTACTGAAGAAATCAATAGTCACAAGCAGGACATCCATTTCTCACCCTATGCTGATTTTGGTGCAGATCTTGCACAAAATAGAGGATCAGAAAGAGCATATTGCCCTTCATTTAGGTTTTCACACCAACCTGGAGTTATTCAAAGGCTCTTTTCCATTCTTCCCACAGAGCTGCACAAAGAAGAGTATCTGACTAGTAGGACAACAGAGACTAGAAATTAATCTAGGCCAAAAGCAAACTTCAGGAGGCAGAAACAGAAGCCTACAGATGGGGGTGGGGGTTGGTTTTTTTTTCTTAGGACAAGGTCTCTCAAGAGAAATGTTGGAAAACCCCAAAGCAAAAGGGTGATAATTTTGGTGTCCGCTATACAGCTGCTGTAAGCGGCTGGAACCAAGGGATTAGACAAGGTAAATAGGAGGCATCTGTCTCTGCAGCACTGATCCCAACAGGGATCCTTTTACTCCTTAAGTCTGGGGAGAGGGAAAATTGAGGTCCTCAAGCCCATCATCTTCTGAGCTTCTTATGTTGCTGTCAAATGCCATTTTAGCCTTGAATTACCATGACCTTCACGGCAGTCCAGAATGAATTTCCTGAAAAGGCTGCAGTAGCCTTGATGACACGGGGTTTTGTATTCCTCAGTGTCATTTATACTGCTTATTTTCTCTTCATAATTGCGGTATCTGTGGGTGTGATGTAGCTGGTAGAGCAGCTGGATTCAGAGAAGAGGACGATGCTAGCACACTGGCAGTTCCTTTTTCTGCTACCTGGCAGCTACACAAAGTTGCAGCCTTCCTCTGACAAAGTCAAGGGAGGTGTTAAGCCCACAGAAAACAAGAGGCTTCCTTCCAAGCCAAGCTGCCCATGTCTGACTGTACTCTGAGAGACACTGGAACCAAACCCACCCACAAACCAATGCAGTGATACTAAGTGGGCCTCAGAGCAGGATGTGCATGGCGGTCCAGTTACCTACTGCAGCCCAACATTCAGCTACAAACCATCCCCTAAAGGCCCACTGGCAGTGCTGCGCCACTCTGAATGGAAATACACCAAACTAGACAAGTGTGTAAAGAGAATTCTAAGAATATACCATGTTTGACGGTACTGCAGATCACCCATCCCTTAAAACAACTCCCCCAAATTGTCACTGCTCACAAGCTTAATTACCAACCCCAGCCTTAAGACTTTTCTGTCCCTTGCCACATGGCATGTTTTTTACCATATGCCTTAAAACAGGCACCCAGCTAGAGAACTTATGCCTACATGACTGTTTTTCCACTTGGACTGATACTGAAGTTACAATTTATCATTTCAGATCGCAAGAAAAAAAAGTCCCAACCTTCTAGGCTGGTGCATGGAAGAGCACCACATCTCACTCGTACCTTATTGCTGACATATAGACAGATAAAATCCAAATAAGTAAATTTTCCTGTCCTGCTTTCAGAGTGAACTCTCCACAGGTTCACTGGAAAAGAACAGAGCATTCCAGTGGCTGTTCAAATTAAGTCCAGAGACTTAATTTGAAAGCTTCATAACAGCAGCTGCACCCTGATTTCAGAGCTGAACCTCCACCGATCAAGAGATTGCTTCAGGCAAAACCTTAACAGGTAGCACTGTCAGCACAAAAAACCTAAGATAAGGATTGTATTAAATATTAAGTAATACTCTCACTTAAACATACAATCTCTTAATTTTTCACACTATCATAAGTTCACTCTTCGTTCACTTGATGAATAGGACCATATAAACACAGGTCTAAGCACACTGGTCATCTGCTGAAGTCTATCAATTCTGTCATCCCTATGACTTGCTTGAAACTAAGCATATTCATTCAAGTGCCTTCCAGTTAGACCTCACATGTATGCTAATAAACACACAGAGTAAATTCAGCACAAAATATTAGGTAAAGGCAAGTCTTATGGAGTCAGTTATTTCTCAGAATGCTTAAGATTAATGACATCAGGCAGACAATTACACGAATAATGTCATTCAGGGGCTTTAAGAATTACAGTTGTAATCCATTTTCCTAATCCAATGATTGGCATTGAACAATAAAACATTCTGGTCATCTGCTGCAAAAATATTTCATAAATAATTATTTTATTCACTGATGCTGTGACAGGAGTAATTGCACAATTAAAATAACACATTTTTGGCCTAGTATACTCAGCATAATTGGGGATATTTCCCATTTTTAACAGGTGAATTATAACACACATGGTATAAATAGGTACCTGAAAGCATTACACACTTATGCATTTAACACACCACAATGAAGTATGTCATAATAATACAAGCAGATCTTCTGAAATACAGTACTGATATTTTCTGGCAGAAGATGCTGGGTTTTCTTGCAGTTTGTACTATTAATACATTGGCAAAATTAGAGGTTATGCTCACAAAACAAGTTTCCTTCTCCACAGTTTTATCAAAACACTTTTCCTTGGGGTTCAGCATGCTCTCCCCAGGAAACAAGCCCCTTGTAATGCTGCCCATTCCCAGCTCCCCTCACAAATTTGGAATTCATTTGCCAGTTACAACCAACTGGATGGAAGAAAGGTAACTCAACACCACAGGATATCACGCTCAGCATATAAAGTTGGGGGAAGAAGAAGAAAGTGGGGGACATTGGGAGTGATGGTGTTTGCCTTCCCAGTTATGTCACTGTTATGTGTGGTGGAGCCCTGCTTTCCAGGGGATGGCTGAACACATGCCTGCCCATGGAAAGTGGTGAATTAACCCCTTATTTTGCTGCGCTTGTGCAGTAACTTATGCTTTACCAATTAAACTGTCTCCATCGCAACCCAGGAGTTTTTACTTTTACCCTTCCGATTATCTGTCCAATCCCACCATGGGGGAGTGAGCAAGGGGCTGTGTGGGGCTTAGCTGAAGAACGGGAAGGGAGGCAGGGAATTGAGAAGGAAAAGCAGTGGTGCACATACCACAGTAAGATACAGATATCATGAGGGTGGTCTAGAGACAGAGATCAAATGCAAAAGGTTAATTACAGGGGAAGGAATGTGGATGTCATAGCATAAGAATTTAGGGGCACAGCACAAGATCTGTAGGTAGTCCAATTTCAGAAATTGCGTTGTTTGTAAAACAACTTGTCTAGCTGTGTGTTCCTATGAAGTAACAGTTCAGTCATGTCAGATACCATCTAACAAACTGGATCTAGCCACAGATAAAAGATACAATAGAAAAAGAACTACTACTGAAATGTTCTTAATGCTTCCCACATGAGTTGAAAGATGACAATATGATTGTCAATAGGGGAAATCCAGATGGAGCTTCAGAAAGTTAATTTAAGCAGAACAGGTCCTCTAGATCTGGTTTCAAGGTAGAAGATTTCTGCACTCCTTGTGCTCCAGACAGGTTTACTCATCCCTAACATTTGCCCAATTAGCGTTTTACCCTTCACTGAGGATATAGTTGATCAGTAAAATCAGAACTCCCAACAGAACACACTGCATTATGTGCTTCCTCCTCCACCAGCTTTAATGGTATCAGCCAAAGCTGAACCATTATTTTAAAGTAAGTAAAAACAAAACCCAAAAACCACATACCAAAACCCCACCACTGCTCATCAAGACTAAGCAGAGGAAGAAAATGCTGAGCAGCAGCTGTCACAGAGTGGGAGGACAAGGACTCAAATAGGAGAAGAAATTGCCAAAATCTTTTAAAATACCCTTCTTTAAGCAAATTACTCTCTTCTCGCAAAGCCAGTTTTTTCAGTCTTTCGAACTGCTACAAATAACTGCACAACTGTTTATTGTTCTATTTTTTATGTGTTCTTCCTTAGAAAATCTGTCAAAAGGTTTGCATGAAAAAAAATCTCAGCCTTTGTAGACAGAGGAGTTCCAGAGCCACCTTGAAAAACATCCTGCACAAATACAGCCTTGTCCAAATACACATCAAACAGCAGCTGCAATACTGGAACACAGCACGTGTGCCTTAAGTGCTCCCCTTTGCAGCCCTGAAAGTATGTTCAGATGACAGCACTGAAACCAGCATAGGAGAAATGCTCCTCTTTATAACCTCATTTCTTTCTCAAGGAAAATGACACAAAAATGGTAGACTTGATAGACATGCCATTGTTGCTATCAAACTTTTTGCTAATAATTCATTATAGTTTATCTATACTATAAATTAATGCTTAAATCAACCTCCACTAAACTATTCACAATTCAAACCTGATCAGATCATTCTATATGCATTCTTTAAAAAAAAAAATCTTTTATAAAAATACATAAATATATATATACACACACAGAGGGAAAAAAATGCTCCTGGGAAAGTTAAGATTGCAAACCTGAGCGCTCAAGAGAGAAAAAATACCATTGGAGTTGCTAGTGGAATCTACTGCACCTTGCACAGAGTCTAACCCAACACTCCCACCGCGGGCTAATCAGGTTCAGAACTGCACATCCCCAGGCACACAGAAAACTCAACACTGGCCCAAAATGTTTATTTTCAAATCCTATGGCTCAATCCTCATGAAAGCAAACAGCTGAGACAAAGCCTATTCTACTGGAGTTTATTACAGTCAAAGAAGAATCACGATTCTGCAACCTTCTGAAAAACAAGTGTGGCTTCAGCAATATGTACTGAGATGTGCAGGGGGTTACCAGAGCACAGTTATTTGATGTTGCCATCTAAATAATCTCTTACCTTGTGCTCAAGCCATCATGAGCCTGTGTTTGTACATGCTTTCATCAGCTCATTTTCAAAAGTAGCCTGCTTACATAAATATGTACTTCTAAAAAAAACCCCAAAATTCAAACACTTAGCTTTAGACATACTCAATTCTACGTGTTCCCTTTTCTCTGACATCTACTGGCCATAAAAAAACAACCACCTTTACATGTGATTCTGACAATTATTTTGTAATTTAATATTAAATTTCTAGATAAATCTTTGCCAAAATGAGAATTATATTAAAATGAAATAAAAGAAAAAGAAAACACAAGGTGAAATTCAGATGGAGGAACAAATATTACTGCATTGCTTCAACTCATGGTAAGATTTGTCTGATTTAACCTAAATAGCCCAGCTTTTTTCCACAGAACATAAATAAGGTCAAAGAAAATAAAAGATTCACTTGCTACCTCTGTAACAGATTATATTTTTAGCATGAATCCGAAAGATAATCATAAATTGCAAATAACTTCTATGTTTCATGGACCGAGTGATGAAGACAAATGAGACTGCTCTGAAAGCACATACCTGTCCAGACAGGCATCGCTGCCCAAAGTCCACATGAAAAGAAGAAAGAAAAGTAACACCATTTCAAAGCATTAGAAAAAAGCACATAAAGCTTTTACATTTTATTCATGTCGCATGCACATTTGAAAAATGAACAATAGCTGTATTATAATCACGTGATTTATATAGACTGCAGTCCTAAATTTGCATGATACAAACTGTCTCATCTGGTGAACGATCTGACTAATAGTCCATTATGATTTGCTTGGTTTGCTTCTCAGAGATTGTTTTTCCATTGTAGAAATGAATGTTGCAGCTACACTGTTTTCTCCAGAAAATATTATTAAAAAGAATAACTGGAAAAGAGTTATCTGATAGCCAACTTCAGCATGTTTTATAAATAATCAGAGAGTCTTCAGTTCTACATACCTCAAAATATTCAAAAAAAAGGAAAAAGCCAAGACCAGATACATGAAAAGGCCTGGATTGGTTTCAAACGGCATGCAGAGCTTTGGAATATCTTCACATGCAAAGAGGTGATACCTATAAGTACATGTCTAAATTATTAATCACATTTCTATTTTACAAAAAGGTTTCAATCAACTGCTTTAAAAGAACAGGTAGGAACAGGACAATGGGGAATGGCTTTAAGCTGACAGAGGCTAGACTGAGATGTGCCCTTAGGCAGAAGTTCTTCCTTGGGAGGTGCTGAGGTACTAGCACAGGGTGCCCAGAGAAGCTGTGGCTGCCCCATCCCTGGCAGTGTTCAAGGCCAGGCTGGACACAGGGACTTGGAGCAACCTGCTCTAGTGGAAGGTGTCCTTGCTTGTGGCAGGGGGTTGAAGCTGGATAAGCTTTAAGGTCTCTTCCAACACAAACCAGTCTGGGATTCTATGATATGATGAAAACTGAGACTAAGGAGTCCTTCAGTACCTGAAACGAAGTGTACAATAAACAAAAAAACTTCTAACAATAAACTTCTAATAACCCCAAACACATCTCAAGACATAAGCTCTACTTCCTTCAATAGGTATCAATCACTTCACCTGCTGTTCCCCCTCTTAACCCTCTCAACTCTGGTGTTTCTGTTTCAGCCTATCTTCACACACCAGGGTCTTTGCTGTGTTCTTGGCCCCATGTGAGCCTGCCTCTTCCTATTTCCTGATATGTATTTACATGCAATATTTATTCAGTACTTAGACTGCAGGGGTCACACATTCAATTTACACTAAACCAGAACAGTGGGGTTTGTAACAACATTAAAATACGCAAGCACCAGCCAACCAAAAACCACTCCCTTGACAAACTTTAATGATTATGAGAACGCTGCAGTGAAACTCTGTTGCATCTATTAACCAAGACAGACATGACCATAGCATTTTCTAGGAAGCACATAAAGTGATATGCAGCTGTCATATCTCTTTAGTCTACAGATATGCCTAAAATACAGACTGAGTTATTGCTCTCTCTCTCTCCATCCAGTTCTTTAATATGGATTTTGTTTCTCTGAACGACCTGCAAATTTGGCTATTTTAGCCATGATGCACCTGACACAGATACACTGGCTGCCTCATCCAGTGTAGCTCCACTAGAAAGAAGTAATTTAGGGTAAAACCCTGTAAAACAGATATGATCAAAAAAACACTGCATAACAAACAGTAAATAACACAGCTGGACACACACGAAAATAAAGGCTGAAATGCTTTAAATCTCATTAAAATTCATATTAAAATAATCAATTTTAATTACTTCAGGTACTTTTTTTTTTTTTTTAATTTTTTTCTTTAACCTGTGAGTATTTTACTGGTCATGGTCCTAACTACTCTGCAGGACTGATGTCAAGGGCATCTATCCATATGTAACCTATATTACTTTTCAAAATCTAAGATAATGTATCTCAGAACCAGAGGATGTTTTGGGGAGGGTTAATGGGATCTTTTAAGAAAAATATATTGGCTTATATTTAGGACTTCTACTTCTATACAGCTTTGGAAACATGCTCTCTAGAATAGAACAGAATCATCTCAGTTGAAAAAGGCCTTTAAAATCATCAAGTCCAACCATTAACCAAGCACTGCCAAGTCCAGCACTAAACCATGTCCTTTACGTGCCATATCTACACATCTTTTAAATACCTCCTGGGATGGTGACTCCACCACTGCCCTGGGCTGCCTGTTCCAGTGCTTGATAACCCTTTAGAAAAGAAATTGTTCCTAATATCCAATGTAAACCGTCCCTCGTGTTTCTTTTTGTGCTATCACTTGTTACTTGGGAGAAGAGACTGACTCCAGCTCACTACAACCTCCTTTCACATAGCTGCAGAAAGACAGAAGGTCTCCCCTGAGCCTTCTTTCCTCCAGGCTAAATAACCCCAGTTCCTTCAGCTGTTCCTCATCAGACTTGTGCTCCAGACCCTTCACCACCTTCATTGTCCTTTCCTGGACACACTTCAGCACCTCCATGTCTTTATTGCAGTGAGCAGCCCAAAACTGAACACAGAATTTGAGGTGGCTTTCCAGCCGCTCCTCCCCAAGTCTGTGACATTGCATGGGATTATGACCCAAGTGCAGGACCCAGCACTGAGCCTTCCTGAACTTCACACAATTGGCCTTGGCCCACTGATCCAACCTGCCCAGATCCTCCTGCAGAGCCTTCCTGCCTTCAAACAGATCAACATTCCTGCTACATGGCAAGCATGGCAAATTACATCGCCTCTTGAGGACTGCTATTAAATATATCTCTCCAGGGAAATCTACCGATGAGAGTTCTTAGTCAAAACATCAGAAGTTACAGGCATTTCTACCAGCACAACCAATAGCTGACAATCCCAAAATTCAGTTCTGCCGGGTTTATGCATGTTTTATCCCAGTAAAGGGCACCAAGCTATCTCCCTCAACACCACACTTGCCATTTTCTTGCAGAGAACAGCATACCGCAGGAACTGCTGTGCTCAGGTTTTGTCAAGATGTGCTTTCTTGGGTTTACTACAGTAACCCTACTTAACTCCCAACAACACACAGTTAAAAATATTCTTTGCACAACACAAGCAAACAGTTCTGCAGCATCATACCAGACTCCTTCTCCTTGATTAGAAACATTTGCTGGAATGAGGTTATTTTCTTTGAGTAGCAACCAAGCACATTAGCTTGTGTTACCCTGAATGATTCATGCATGCAGATTTTGATAAAAAATTCAATATCTTGTGCATAAGAGACCATTTCATGTTTTAGACCACATAAGATTTTAGTCTGAATGCTGGGCAGCACCACACTTTCCATGCCTTGATTATTCAAATCCTTATCAAACTATCAAAAAAAAAGCTGTTTGAGAAGCATCCATTTTTAAGAGATTAATATATCGGTTATATGTGACAGTAGTTAAATCACTACAGAACAGATTGAATTTTATCTACTAAAAAATAGGATTTTTTTTTAATCAGTCTTTTTTAACTGTAAGCAATATGTTTAGAAGATCTGAATATATAAAAATCATTTGTTGCAATTAACGGATAGTTAACGTGAAGGACAGAATATAACCACATCCAAAATAACAGGTATATTCATAAAGATGGGAATGCATCCAGAAGTTCAGTGGCAAGAGATCTTCTATTATAATGCACAGGCAAAGATTCCAAATACTGTTTTGAAACAGTACATTAAATTACGCTTCCCTGGTTCTTTCTCTGCAGGCAGATGTACTACCAAAAAATACCAAAGCTATTATACCAGATGTTTTACATCTGGCTTAGTAAGAACTGTCAAAATCTGGCAACTTCTACTTGCAGAAAACATTAATACTTTTCATTCAGTGTTTTTAACTGTGTGTGACTGTACCTAACCTCTCCTGTTGCTCCCACCCTGAAGACATGTGCCTTCCAATACTGTATCATTCAGGGACAAGTACTCATGCAGGGCGATGAAAATATTTTACTTGCAAAATGTCTTTATCTAGCTCCTGAACCAGTATCTTGCTGCATTCCACTAATGACATACTCCCTCCTGTTATCACCACTGCAAACATACTTAAGGACATTCTGGAACTGCAGAGCAGTATCAATGCAGCCATGTTCACACCATCATCACAGATCTTCCTTCATACCAAACCAACAAAATATCCTGGCTGCACATGCAATTGGAGAACTCGCCACATTCTTTGATTTCAGATGAAACTATATTTAGAAACCAACAGGCAAGTATTGGAGAACTCACCACATTCTTTGATTTCAGGTGAAACTGCATTTAGAAACCAACAGGCAAGTATGTTTTGCTTGCCATACTATAGAATTCCTGGCCAGAAATCCCGTTTGTGAAGCAAGACTGAATAAACAAAAGCAGCCATCACTTCCTCTGGCTGTTGATGGCTGCTTTGCAGTTCAGTTGAAGAAGAAATGCAGTAACTGAAGTTCTCACATCCTGCACCCCCAGCCTGCCAACAGCATCACTTCTCGTACCCAGGCCTGCGCCGCTTGTGAACTGCTTTGCTACCAGCCAGCCCCTCGCTGTCACACAGCCTGCATGACTCAGAGCATCCTTGCCATGCTCTTGCTCCCATCCTGGCACAGCAGCTCAGAGCTACAGCAAAACAATGTGAAGGCTCTGATGGCTGCATCTCTAACAGGAGGGGCTCTGCCATCACGGTTGCTGCAGAGGTCAATCCAAACCAGCTTTCAGGCAGAATACAAGCTTCTTCACTAACAACACTGAAAAATCCAGGGGGCATCAAGCATTCCTGAACTGTGCCTTTTCCCACCGTACTCATTAATCTACAGTGCTTCCGAATCACTGAAGAGAATTAGCAAGCTCTACTCTATTGTTACAACACACGGCAAATGCTCACAAATTCAAATACTAGGAAAAGTTATATTCAGCTCTTACCATAAAAAAATCTAAGTGTGGCAATTATAATTTGACTAAAACGATCAATATCAGGGATTTTAACATGAAAAGAAATCTTACATATAAGATTTTTTCCTGCTGCTGGACAGGTATTGCTGTGTTGCAACATAAATACATGGGTTAATATCAAAATCAGAAAAGAGCGGCAGGAATTTGTTTCACTGGTCTTGTTTTGTTTGATTGTTGAGATGTTAGACAAAAAAATTCTTGATAATCTTAAATTTGATTTACCTGGAAATTATGCCTTTCTGACAACCACTGTCAACTGCTTTCAGCCACCAAAGCCATTGGACAGGTCAATTCCACCACATGTACCTAGCGACATAATGAACACAAAGAACTGCACTGAATTCTGTATCTGGAGAACTGCTTTTGATTGTGGTTTTTAGACTGAACATAAGTTGGACTAAAACTGTACTTCAGCTTTGTGAACACTATCTGAAATATTTAACCAGATATCTTGAACCTTATTACCACGTATTTTTTGAAAGGTTCTTTCTTGTCTAGGAAGATGATTGCTAAAGTTCATTTCCAATCACAAGGTGCTGTATTTGGGGGTTTAAATGCTTCCAATCCTAAGAATTAATTATGCAGTCAAAACATCTCTTCCATCAATGAACAAGAACTTGTTCAAAATGCAGCCCATCTGTGTAATACTTGCACCTCCAGAGTTTCTGCATTAATTTTCCCCGGGGAAATATATTGATTCCCAATCATCTACTCCTTTCTTTTGAACTACACATAAGGGATTTATGGAAAGGATTTTTCAGGCATGCCATCAGTCAGATAGCTTTAGAGGGAAGTATTAGGTTCTCAAAAGCATTTTTACACTACTACTTGGACACTCACAAAAGCAATCTCCTCCTCTTGCCAGCTCCAGATTATAATGTAAGATACCCAAGCTCTTACATTTATTCAACATACACAACTGTGGTTCAATTTGGCACATCTTTGGTTTTTAAATATGAATAAGAATACTTCAAAGAATAAAACTGAGTTGGGAAATATTTATATGAGAAGCTGAGTATGGATTAAAATTACTTGGCTTCAAAAGTAGAATTAGATGATGTTTAATTTAGTTAAATTATGAAGTTGTATTTGTTCAATTTAAATATGTAATCTCCTTTGAGAGAGTTCAGCTTTGCAAAACGATAATCTGTTCCTATATTTCTGTTAGTTGTAATTTATTCTGATTCATTCCTTTGTTCAAAAAATGCTAATGAAAGCAGATGATGCTGAAGAAGATCAGCAAGCAACAACAACTGATACAACCATCACTCTGAAAAAAGGAGGAAGACTGTACAATACAGTCAAAGCAAGAAATCTGAGACAAGGATTTCTAGGGACACACTGGTTGTGCAGAAAAACAAGCAGAGGGACTCAGCTGCCAGGCTGAACTAGCATGACCTTAATTCTCAATAACTCATCTCAGAAAGACACACAGCAAATTACATTTCTCCTATGGGTATATACTTAAGAGCAATAGAGAGCTAAAAATCAACCTTGCTGGGCTTTGATGAGAAGGCTCAGGGGAGGCAAGTCATTGCTGAAGGCTTTGGAACATGCAGATTGTATAGATACATGAAGGATAGATTGATAGCAGCTGTGCTATCCATGCTGTGAGAAGGCATATAAGAGATTTTAAATCAGGCATACAGGCTTTTAAGCTGGTTTATTTCCCTGTCACTAGTTGTTTCCTGTACTCCTTGGATAAGATCCTTACAACTGCTGTGTCTGTACATGAGAACCAGAGCTGTGCCATAAAAGCCTTCTTCCAACATCAGCATCACAGTCATATCACTGCAGTCATAAACTCCTACCATAAGCATCGGTGAGGCTTTCTAGGATCAATACTTCAGTTTGAAGCAGGGCAGAAGAATTTACCACCTCAAAAATACCTTACTTACAACAAGAATTTTTCCATCTTCTTAAGTGGCTCAAACCCCCTCCAAACCATTGTCACTGGTCTGCAGACCTGCTTACTGTGGGCAAGCACAGAATAGCATACCTTCTGCCTTTCCCATGGAAGCTGATCAATCCTCGCTTTAAGTCATGTAATAGAAAGTCTGGGGGAGAATCCGTATTTCAAGACTTCTATTGGGTGTGCTCACCTCACCCTCTTCCTTCCTAAACCAAATTAAAACCAGCTTCATCAAGGCCTTATGGGTATCACCATAGATGCTTGCACTGTGTGACTCAATGGAGTTAAGTGGTTCATTCCACAGTCTGTTCAATCTTCTGCAGGAATGAATTCCACAGCTCCCAAAAAAGTTTTATCTCAGGCAATCACAAGTGTTCTCATATTTGTCTTTTTATTGCCATGGTGAGACTTGGTTGCTGTAAAAAGCCAGAGCCATGGGAGAGAAAGTCAAATCCATATAAAATTTTGAATTAACTATGACCTCCACTTTGGGGATCTCTGCTCACCACCAAACAAATGCAAAAGGCAAACCAACAAGGTAATGTGTTGCTGGCACTCCTGAGGGCAACTCCTCAACAGAAATAGCTGGCATGAAGCTTTCTAGAGAACTAGTTGTAAGGTCAAACACGAAGTACTGAGGAAGGGAGTGGATCTTATGTGTGGGAGGGAATACAACATTGGTATTGTTTTCAAGTGAGCCACTGAAAGAGTAAGTTTGAACTGAATTAAAATACACAGTACACTAAACAATAAAAAGGGTTTTGTAACAACTCTTCTCAGTTTAGGGTGCTTTCATATTTTTATATCTATATATAGATACACACAGACATATGTATTTTCTTTTCTGTGTTGAAGGATTCATGCCTTTCCTAATCCACCAGTGGTCAAATCTCTTCTCAAGTAAGCTTCACAATGGAAAATGTTCTCATCAACAGAGAATCTTCTGCAGAGTTCTCGGTGTCCGCATTGGCAGTTTCAGCACTGAACCTACCCCTTTAATTTTTACACCACTGTTGCAACCTCTAGGTCATGCCTCTGCCTAAATAGAGTCAGGCTAGGGATTATATTTCACCTCATGTAACAAATCCGGCACAGAAGCTTTATACAGAATCACAAACCCTAATCTCCTTTGATTCCCATTGATCACAAGCAAGAGGATATCAGGAGGGAGAATCAGTAGTAGTCTTCCCAGCATAAAGTGCCTTGTTTTAAAAGAATAATATGGATGCCTATTTCTAGTTACTTTATCATCTGTTCTTTCATAGCATTCCCATTCAGGTTTATTTTAATGTTACAATTACTCTTCTCTCAGGGTTTGACAATTAAAGCTCCAAAAGTACTGCTGCTTACCTTATTGATAATAAAAACTAAAAATAACATGTCCTGTATCTGCAGCTTTCATCAGTTACAGGAGGGGAGCAAGACCTCCTTAGAAGGAAACCAGACCCAATTTAGAAATTATATTGTAGTTTTCTCCAAGAGCAAAAAAAAACAAATCTCCAAAAATACTTCCCTAGCAATATTTTTAAAGATACACTCTTAATTCAAATGAAGATATGTAAATGAAGCTTGTATCGTAAGACCTCAGGCACTCAATTTTAATGCTTCAAAAGGTTCAAGAAGAGCCACTTCAGATGTCTTCCATTTTCTCTTTCATTTCTTTCCATCCACAGTTCCAGTATCAGGATCATGTTTTTAGATTAAAACTTTCAAGTGTATTTCTAAACTAGAAAAAGGAGGACAAGGGCAGGGAAGAGGACACTCAATTTATCATCTTTTCACATTAGAGTTACAGGGAACCTTAATGATATATCCAGCTATAAACCCTGTAGTTGGTACTATATTAATCATCTTTCTGCATGAGAAGTCAGATAAATATATAATCCTATTTCTGCATTGCACATTTTGTGTGTCACTTCCTCAGGTTGCTGGTTATTTTTTTATTATCCTGTAAACACTGCTTTGGAGAGGGGAATGATCCACAACAAGGTAGGGAATGGCACAGATAATTTCTTAAAATGAGCTGTTATACTAAGATTCAAAAGAGGATAACCAAAGAAAGAGGCAGCAATTCAATCTTTGCAGCACAGTACCTTTTTTAACAGCCTGAGCACACTTTGTCTCTATCAGCACACTGTGCCTTCCCCAAGGTCAAGTGCAGCAGCAGGCACAGGCAGCAGCTAGCCCTTCAGGTCCTACCTGCATATAGGAACAACTTTCTTTGAGACAGACTCCAGTGGTCTCTATCTATGTGCCACTGGTTTTCATATCACATATTCCTAGAAAATACACAGTCACCTCTTTTGTCTTCACATTACAGCCAAAATACACAAATGAATTCCACCCCTCCACATTCTAGACCTACCTCTAACACTTAACCACTTCACAGAGCAGATAGAAAATACGCAATTCTATTTTGGATGAACCAAAGCAAGACTTAAAATCAAATTAACAGAAGAGTCTGCAAACAGTAGTGCATACACCAAGTGCCCTGGGGGCTAACAGCTCCCCACATATGCTTAGTAATAAAACATCAGCTCAACCCCCCTGTGCCCTGAAGCAGAGTCCTTGATGCTGCAATACAAATATTAGAACATCACTGGATGCTTAGGGAGAACCAAAAGGAAATAGCCCACAAAAGTACAAGTTTGCTCCCAAGCCTATATGGAAAGCTGAACAGTATACTGCATGGAAATCAGGCATATCATCACTTCTGTAATCCTCCTGCTCCAACAGTTTATTTTCATGGCATTTTCAGCCATCTTATTCAGTAATGCTGATTCAGCACTACCATTTTATCCTGCAGCTCTCTGCACAGCAATTTACCACCACGGCATTACAGAGGCAACTGGGCCTACTATAATGCAAATGCCCTCCTTGGGTAGCACAACAATTTGCATTGCATCTAAGAAACTGTGCACAATTCCTCTTCCAATTTCCCAGGTTAGCTAAGCTATTCATAAATAGGAAGGAGGATGACAATCTCCTTTCATTGTGAAAGCAACACAAAATCACTATTTAATTGCAATCGCATTTCACTGGTCCCTTAATAACAAACAGCATTCAATGTATTTTTAGAACATGCAAAATCTTCATTAGAATTTAAGCAAAGGAAAGAAATGTCAAAAGTACACAGTGTAGAACTCAGTATTTGTCCTCAGCCAGGACAACAATTTCTTCCTAAACTGACTTACAAATGACACGAATCAATGCAATCACACCCAAAGAGGCTGGAACAGTTTACTGGGAACACCGTTCTCTTCTAATTACCTATGTGACACAACGTGTACCATTCTGAAAGACAAGTCATAAGGGTAGCAGCAGATTCTTATCATGCTTCATCAGCGCCAGTGTTTGTGTCAAGGTTAGTTAGATGCTGAGCATGACCATCACAATATATCCATCATGTAAAACAAACTATGTATACTGCACATGCCAAAATACACACCCACCATCCTTCTGTAAAGCATAACTCTTTTCTCAAGGTCCACTAATGCACAGAAACCTACTGCAGCAATGACTGGATGGCAATGTCTGTTCTCGAAAGGCAATGGTCTGAGGTAATCAAGGCAACAGGAATGGAGGTCCTCACCATCCCTACCTGTGGAGAAGCATGCTACAACTGGAGGTCAAAAACAGCTTAAATGTTGAATGCAGCAGATAAAAGGATGGATGGGAGGGTGTAAATACGGCCAAGCCTGCTCCATTCTCATGCCTAAGCCTGCTTCTTGCTGCTTACAATCTGAATGGACTGGTTGCAAGTTTTTATAATACCTGGACAAAGTAGCAGTGGGATATCCGATTACTGAAGAGACCCAAGACAGCACCACCAAAGAGGCTGATCATGCATTATGATTCTGTGCAGACTACTGAGATTTGGAAAACTGAGGCTCCTCAAGGTCCAGAAGGAAAAGGAGGCTGAAGAGAAGTGCTCCTCAAAGAAACACTTACCGAAAAAAAGGGTGCCTGGGATAAAAGCAGTGAAGACTGAACAAAAGACCATGGGAGTAAAGGGAGATCCGGGAGTTCTGAGGTGCGTGGAGACAAATGCCAGGGAATGCCTAGGACAGCCTATCTGTGAGATCAAGTAGGTTATGGATCTTAAATAAACCTGTTGGATCTTGAAAAAAAACCCAGAATCCCAATCCAGTGTGGGCTGACATCTCCTGCATCACCTGCAACAACTGGCTGGCTCCGCTCCTCTGGACAGAGAATGCTGGCCCTGACAACAAGCTCTTACTCCTGGTCAGCATGAGCCTACACTTCATATGCTGGATCAGCTTCAATTAGCCTCTTGGCTAATTAGTTAGAGGTATTTCTACTTACACTTTTCCCAGAATGTTTAACACTGACTCTATCTGGCCTTATGTTTAAAGGCCAGTACCAAATTCCCATTTTGACAGTGCTATGGTAGTATGCAGAGAGACTCAGTTTCACCTAAAAGAACTGTTAAATCAACCCAATGGGCAGTTTACTTAAGCTTTACTTAAAAGTTGTGATAGACTGTTGTCTCAACAAGGTGGGAATTGTCTTATCAGATGTTGTATGAGGTATACAGAGGGAAGAATCCTTGAAGACATTTAAAATGCTGTTTCTTGTCCTAAACTGATTTACAAAGTTTGCACTGAATTGTACTATGGAGCACAATTCAAGTAAGAGCACAGAAGATACCTTATCATACTGAAGACAGCTCTTGTCTGAGTAAAAATATTCTCAGATTGAGTGTATATATGAGGAGTGCCATTTACTTCAAATGCCAAACTGATCTCCAGAGGTCAGGAGCTGAGGAGGCCAGTCAACTGGACAGAAGATGACTGTACCAAAATCTTTGTCCAACATCTAACAGATAAGCATCTTCTATGTGCTGTTCCCTCATTTTGTGTGATAGATTCAGCGAGATTCAAATTATAGTGGACTAAAACTCCTTTTATTTTTAATTAATTTCATACAGCTTTATTTTTAACTCACTTTATTTGAAATGTAGTGAACAAAATTATCAGTTGAAATTACTTCACCAGCTGTCAGTTTTCATTCTTATACGTAAAACACGCTTTCAGTAAACCAAAATCACCAATTTTCCTTTTTCATCCTCATTAAGTTTATATGCATGCCAAACTGCACCTAGGATGCTGATACAATATACTGGACTTCAATATTGTAACTTGCACACTCTTCTCTGTAAAGATTATCCAGGCCAACAGGAATCTCAGGACGTCCAGCAAAGGGAAGTGCCCTGGGGAGGAATAACGCCAGGCAGGGTAGGCTGGGGCCAGCTGGCTGGAGATCAGCTCTGCAGAAAAGGCCTTGGGGTTCCCGGTGGACCCAAGGTGAGCCAGCAGCACATCCTCACTGCAAAGGCTGCATTAGACGGAGCCAGCATGCCGAGGGAGGTGAGCCTCCCTCTCTCTCCACTCAACACTGCTGAGACCTCTGGAATGCTGTGTCTGGTGCTAGGCTCCCAGTACAAAAGAGACATGGACTTCCTGTAACAAGACCAATGAAGGGGCCAAAGACAATAAAAGGACTGAAGTACCTGACATACAAATGGGAGATGGTGAAGGCTGGGACTGTTCATTCTGGAGAAGTCCCAGGGGTATCAATATGCATAAACACCTGATGTGAAGGACTAAAGAAGATGGAGCCAGGCCTTTCTCAGTGGTGCCTGGTGAAAGGCAAAAAGACAGTGAGAGCAAATTGAAACACGGGAAATTCCATTTAAAGATGAGAAAACTGTGAGGGTGGTCAAATACTGGCACAGGGTGGCCAGAGAAGCTGTGGAGTCTCCACCCTTCTGGATACTCAAAACTCAACTGGACACATCTCTGAGCAACCTGCTCTCTCGGCAGGAGCGTTTGAACTGGATGATCTCCAGAGGTGCCTCGAATCTCAACTGTTCTGTGATCCCATGACTGAAATCAGCTAGCTTCTACCCCTATTTCATCTTCACCACACGTGGAAATGCTACAATAGCTTAAAAATGCACAAACTCTTCCAAATATACCAGTTATTACTGTTGGTCCTCTTCTAGGTTTCCACATGAACTGCTTCTAAGATGTCTGATAGAATGGTGCACAGTCCTTGTATGCTCTAACTGTACAATGGCTACTTCAGAACCAAGGCAAAACCTATCACAAGCAGGATGAACTTGTTCATGCACTATGTGTTAGAAAGGAAGTAATTTGTAACTTGGTTACCATTTCTCAACTCTGCAAAGTCTGATATTCAAGCAGGCATCCCACACTTTTAAGTCTTCATATTTCACTGATCTGCAGTGTTATGAAGGAACATGTCCTGCATTTTACAGCAATCCCAGCCTCTTACAAGTATTTTCCTGTTACTGGGTTATTTTAAAATATACTTCATTCCCAACCCTTCTGTTATAAATTGACTCTTTTTCTTCAACTGCAAGTCTCCAGGTGTAATATGTAAAACAAGATAATATAGCAAGAACAACGTTAAAAATATGCTTTTTCTCCTAGACATGCGTAAACCCAGCAAAACTTCAAACAAAAAAATCCACAGCTCTTAATATTGTACCATATGTTTGTGCTTTGTACAACAGGACAAACTTTAAAATAAAGATTAAAATGAAATGTTATTGATCATCTTCATTGCTTTATGTATGACGTTAAAGCTTATATATCTGTACAACCTATATAATCCTATATGTCTTTTATTCGTGTGTACTTACAAATCATAACCTATCTAGGCAAAAATACTGTTATATTATGCAATCGTTCCAGTAAGGCTATATTATCTCTGAGCATGATGGACACACAGGTGTTACCCAAGGATAAATTCACAGTCTCAGGGTGCTGAGCCTCCCTACTGTGCATCTCAAAGCTCTGGCAAGCTAACTCAGAGCCCAGGTTTCCTCATCACAAGCCCAGTGCCTGGACTGCAGGTGCTGCAGAGGCACAGAACTATCCCAGTTACACAGATTCCTGGTGCTGGATTTGCAACTGAGCCATGCAGAGAGGGAGCCTCCATCCACAGGGCATTCACTGCTCCCCTCCTACCTCACAGGAAAGGAATTTTCATAAAAGCACAAGAGAGCCTGTCTTCAGCAACACGTTTTTGGAGACGAATTAAACAAAAACACCTCTCTAGGAGCAGACGGTTCAATCATAATCATCCTTTGCTTTTCTTTTTTAAACCTCTTTTAAAACTGATGTATTAAAATTATTCAGAAATGTGTCATTTTAAATCTTGGGGCTGGGGCGGGGGGGGATGCAGCTATTCTGATAATGTATAATATGAATGTAATTAATTTTTGTTTGCTTTCAGCCATCAGCCAGAAAGGCATAATAAATACTTGCTAAATTCCAGTGAACTGTAATACCCTTCTTTGTCTCTCCTTGAAAATATGATGAAGAACCTGGCAAAAGGCAAGCTTGTTCTCTGCAGGGTTCCACAGTCAGGTGAATCAAACACAAAACCGCTTTCTTCCCTTCAGAACGTTATTTTAAGACCGACCTGTAAAAGTATTTACATCTCTTAAAAGGGAAGGGGGGAGAGGGGGCAATTCACAGAACTATGGGCTGCTGGAGTCCTACTGCAGTAGAACAGGGTTTCAGGGTGAGTGAGATATAGTCACAAGGTCACAACATCTATATGTATTTTAAAACGTAACAAGGGATTACTACATACACCACTGACATCTGACAATGTGAACTGCAGGATGAGAATGAAAAAGTGAAAACACTTGTCACATTCTTACACCAGCAGAATCTATGAGCCTATTCTCAGTATTCAGACTAGAATCTTTTTCTTTTAGTAGGATTAAGAAAAAAAGATTGCATCCCAAATCCAACAGCACTGCAAAAGAGACACTGTATTTTTAATGATGGGGAAGGAAAAAGGGGGAAAAAAATCATCCTTGAAAACAGTTGCCTTGATACATGATATGAAATTTAAAAAAAAAAGGCACTCAGGAAAGTCACTTTATGGAAGCTCTTAAAAGCACAGCATGATACCTGGGTCATCAGCACCATGTCTTCTGTAACCCGTAATCCCACTGAGAAGAACGCAACTTTAGCAAGCTCTTTGAACATACATGCATGAAACCTTTTTATATATGCAGAAAGAATGAGAAAAAGCATTTGCAACAGAAAAAACAAAACCCATCTTTTCTGTGAAAATACGTTTATATTTATCACTGATGTGGGCAAACCTCCACAGAAATGAAGATGTAGGAAAAGGATGAAAAGGGGGCATACACACTTAAAGGATAAAAATATTCATGCTGCATTACTATGCACAAGTTATCTCCAAGTCTTATTTTACTGCCTTATTCACAAACTTGTTCATTTTACCAGAACTACAGGGAAAATATAAAACACTCCTTCGCAGGTAGCAATTTTGATCAAAATGAGAGAAAGGTAAACAAAGTAAAAGCTGTAAATGATCAAAGACCTGCTGGATACCTGAGTCAAACAGTGATTTCAGAGCAAGGTACAAGAGCCAGTCATGCATATGGACGACCTCTCACAAATTAAATGCTAATCAGGAATGCATCTCAACATAAAATATACCCAACATGGGCTATGAAGTAGATCTGTAATCCCCTTTTACTAAGCAAAGACTAACAAAAGCCCCCATTATCAATTTCATACTGTATATATCTCACATTAATCACAAATCCCAGCAATAAAAGTGCAATTTTTCCATCTGAAGCATGCCAGCCATCTTTCAAACATCCTAATTTGTGTAACAGCTCTGCAATCCTTTAACAGAGTCCCTAACAGAATAGAATCAGGAGGTCAAATACTCAGAAGTCCTAAAAAGCGTGCAGCTCTTTGGCTGCATGGGAATGGGAGAATGAGCAGGTTTATCGTGAACGAATCCACATTTCCTTTCAGCGACTTCCATCCTTACCTTCCAGAAGGTGTGGGCAGCACGGGGCTAAGCATCTGCTTCCGCTGCGGAAGTGCTCCGGGACTGACCCCAGCCCTCGGCAAGGACGCGCCGCGCCGAGCACCTGCCCCAGGCGGGCAGGACCCCGGCGGATCCGGGATGGGGCAGAGCTCGCCCGGCACCGGGAGCACTGGGCAGCGAGCTGCCAGCGCCGCAGGCAGGGATCAGGCGCACAGCATCTCCCTTTACATAAGAGGAAATGACTCCTGTCATCTTATGCTTTCTGTTACAGCGTTCTATGTTTCACCAACAGCCAAAAGCTTTCTCATGCACCAGGCAGGGATTGGGAGCGGATTCTTCTTTTTAAAATTAATAAATAAATAATAGTGACATGTAAAGCTGTCAGAATTTTTAATTATTGCACCATACACCACCAAGAGCCTTTCCCCACCTTACCGCAGGATACATCATGCATGCTTAAAAGAAATTGCATAAAATCCCCAGTTTCTTCAACTGCATTTTCTAATCCACTGCAACAGAAAGGCAACATTGGGTTTTTTTCAATCTGTGTGCCCTCTACTTTCAAACATACATATTGGAAAACTATAAGCAGCTCTATAAATAAATCCAGCTGAGGATTACATATTTCCTAACAAGAAATGTCTTTTCCTATCACAAGAGACCATTAGTTAAAGTTGAGGGGAAAAAAAGTCAAGCCGCACTGCTCCCATTTTAGTGCCTTATCTGCACTTCACTTCTGAAAGAAAAAGGCACATCCGACCCTTACCAGCAATGATAAAAGCATCCACGTGTTTTCCTCCTCACTAAATAACAGTTTTAATCAAAATCAAGCCCATATGCTTAAACAACAAGATGATCATACAGAATTCTCAACCCACAAAACCTTAGTGAATGACTTCTGATGCAAGAGTGCCTTTTAGCAATGCAGTTTTTGTTTGACCTTAAAGAATAATCTACAGAAGTCACAGCATTACCTTTCCAGAGATTCACAGGGCACGAACCAAAACCTAAGGCATCACTCAGACCCAGTCTCCACACCATTTTCTCAGCCTGTGCCTCCACGAGAAGCGAATTGCCAAATAAACAAGCTCAGAACGGAAAGGGGAAAGATTATTTTTATTATTATTATTATCATCATCATTATTATTCTCATGCTGTGGATGTCGCTACTTACTTGGCTAAGATATCATCACAAATCCGAACGGATTTCAATTACACAGCGGAGTAATCGCGGTTCGGCATCTGTGCGGGCTGGGCGAGCTGCGGTACATTACAGGAGTCCCTCTGCAGACTGTACCACCCGGCGGGCAGGTGGGGAGGGAGCCACAGGGCTCCGCCGGGCCACGGCGCGCCCCGCATCCCGTCGCGTCTCATCCCATCGCGCGGGAGGGTGCCTACTGCCCGCACTGCGCGGCTGCCAGAGCGGGGAATCGAACGGCAGACATAGGCAGGGAAAGGAAATGTTTCTCTGCAAGGAAAATGGACTGAACCACCATGTTGTTGTTTGTGATTTTAATACTTCCCTTGGGATAATGACAAAAACGGAAGATGGCAAGCTACCAGGAATATGCCACTTACTCAGAAACGGGAGAAACCTTCAAGGACAAGGGCTGTCAAGTCTTACCGCCATCATTTGAGAAGGGAGGTCAGGGGAGGGGGGAGGAAACGCTGTGTACGGAAGGGGCAAGGGGACGGAGGGAGGCAGCAAACCCACTGCACGCAGCCCAGCGCTCCCCCAGCTTTGTTCGCTGCTGAGACCCCGGACAGCAACCACCACACACGGCTCTCCTACAATCTCTTTCACAGCCTCCTTTGCTAAGACACAGCCTGACTGATCTCCCTGTTTATACAAGAACAATGCTGATTCTATGAAAATACCAAAACCTGCTTGCAAGGCTGTGATGGGCTTGTGGTACTTGTGTCTCTGTCATGCCTTCCACAATCCAAAACCCACGCAGAAGCAGCACGCAAAATATCCTCTTGTTTAATCTGATCTGGTCCCATTAGCATACGCTGTAAATCCATATGTGCTGCCAGAGGAGCTCTCCGTCCTTTCCTTTCCTTTTTAAACATACAAAATACAGCACTCTGTCTCATGATAATGACAACCTTATGCTCCGAGGAATCAGTGTGTTTTATTTAGAGCTTCCCACCATCTAGTCTATGATATGTCTTTAAAGAAATCTACCTGTTATTTTGTTTTATTAGTCCATGCAGGATTCTGAAATGTAAAAGTCTTTTTTGATGGAATGCCATGGGGAAAAAAAATAAATAAATCCAAGTACTAAAAATAAGACAGAGACATCAGTCCTTTAAAAAGCATCACATTTTCTGTGTGAGAGTTGGGTTTTTTTCACAGTAAATTGGGATCAGTACATGTACCGTGTTCAAACTGCAACTTCAGATTCTGTACCTCTAACCATTCAATCCCAACAGTGACTAAACACAGAAAAACATCAGTTTTTTTCTTGAAGTAGGTATAAAGCAGTGCACATCAAAGTTGGAATCTTTCCTGTGGCAGCCCAGGACAGCAGTGGTTCGTGACTGCGCTCTGTCTCGGGCAGGGTGGGCAATTGCACAGAGCGTCCCTCCTGGAGCACTGATGGGAGTAGCTGTGCTGGTGCTCTGTCATCCTGCCTTACTTGCTGCTCAGAATATCAATTCAGCCGGTTAAACCAAAAGCACTGCACTGCACCAAAATGGAAGCGATTTAAAAAAAAAAAAGAGGGAGCGAGCGAGAGTGCCAGGACCATTGATCTGGAGTTTCATCTGTGATAATCCGTTTCTCTAACGAAATAAAATGCAAATCGGGACCAAGATTGATACAGATTTTTCTCACGTGAAACTGCCTTTATCATTAGAAAGCTACAGACAATTATACACGTGCCAGGACACTACATACAGTTGACTCTGTGTTATATTAAGCAGAGAGACATGTCCTCTTTTCTCAGCAAGTCTTTAGTACAAGTGGAGCTGTAAGGAGTGCGGAGTGCAGGTTCCAAACTCCACTCCAGCACTGAACAAAAACAGGAATGGAACAAAAACCTCCTAAAACTAAGATGTGTTGTGCTTATGTCCAAGACTCATGAGTGTTGGTGACCTTTACCGCTCTGTCAGAAAAGCAGGAAAATACTAAGATAATCTGCAATTATTTGGCTACTGATTTTAAATATAATTAAGAAAAGCAATAAAAGGTTGATTGATACAGTACCAAAATACATTAAACTTTTTTAACCTGTTTTTCCTGGATTAAGAGAGGAATAGTTTAAAGAAATTAAATGCTGTATAAAAACTTGTTCCATACATTTGACTGCTGCCAGTTTGAGGACTGCTGCTCTCAAAAGATTGTGTGGCATACCACAGAAACTTCAGCCTGGGTAGGGAACCATAATGCCTACATTATACTCAATCAGGAGATACTCTAATTGTTATATTTGATTAGCAGAATAGGAAGGGGTTAAGAGGAGAAAAATAATAATTAAAAAAAATGTTCAAAAGGAAAAATAGTTTGAACATATTATTATTATCTACCCAGTCCAACTGAACAATTTCTCACATGAATATTCCCTGTGCTCATTTAAGGTAGGGCCTCAAATGTACCATGCCACGTAAGATGATGAACAAGCTATTAACCTTCTTACTAGGCTTATCAGTTTGGAGCCTGTCCACTCTGCTGCATGTATTTGACCACTGATGTTGGTTGCACGTCAAGTGTAAGGCTGTTGTCCTGCTGTCACTTGGACAACGGGAAGCCTACCACCAATGCTGAGCCCAGGAGATGCACTCACTGGAGTAAGAGCTGAACTACTGTGTCATGGCAGCATCCATGTCACAGGGAGCTTGCACTGGATTGGAATAAAGAAGCTATCAATGAAGACTCCCATTCTATTCATCCTCACTTAAAGCTACTGAGTGCAAACTCTTCTGCTGCACACAAGCCCTCCTGCCAGTCAAGGCAGGAAGTCATCTGGTTCCTGCAGCAAGGAGGAGGTTCCAGCTTTGCAGCGCTTGGGACTTGCTTGCTAACCTCTGAGTTACAAATCCCCTGAGCACAAGGAATACCTGCTGTACACAGCAGGCAGATACACTGGTATCCTACAACCAAAGCTGAAACAGCAATTCCAACCCCACAAATGGTCTATCCATCACATAACATCAACACTAATATTCTGATCTCAGAATTTTAAGGGCTGTGGAAGGGTTTTTTACCTTTTTAAACACAACTGTGAAAAAAGTAACATTTTCCAATTTGGTTGGTTTCCAGTATGTGCAACTCAAAATGGCTGCAGTGTCAGCTGGTGCTTTGTCTAGGTATTCCATCATCAAATTTAATAGCAAACATTGTACAACAACAGGACATCTGAACAGTGCCTCTCCTGAAATGAAGATCTGTCAGCACATCTTCATGCCTATGAAAGCATCCAGTGTCATATTATTTAGCTCTGACAGAAGAACAATTTAACACCTTTACTTGGGGACAAGGAGTGGAAATGGAGCAGAAAAATGGAAATGCAAATACACACTTCTTGGGACTAGGTTTAAAAAACACAGCAATGCTTCTGGGATGGGAAAGGAATGAGACTTCGGCTGTTGAGCTTGAAATGCAACTTGAAAAATAGCCTCACCAGTAAAACTTCAACCAACAACTCAGAAGATACTCAGAGGCAAACAAATCCACCTCATTTCTTTGGAGAAAAATTTCATTCCATATATGCCAGGCTGACAGACTTCAGAAGCACATTTCAAGGTCTTTTTGAGATAATTAATGACAGGAAATGCAGAAACATCATTTTAATTCCTCTCTCAGGATCTTGGGGACCAAGACCTCCTTTTCAGCGAGACTGTTCTATCAGAGGAACAGTGCTGGAAATCACCAGCTCATTTCTAATATTTGCCTAATGACAACCCAGATACTTAAACTAGAGCAGCAGACTGGCAGCCTTTCATATTTTTAAATCTCATTTGCTACGTTTTAAAAACAGGAATTAAAGCTGTTTTCAGACTCGGTGTTTCTCCAGTTTTGTAACATTCTGCAGTAATATTTCTGCAAAGAAACAGCTTGCATTTCCAAACTGCGCAAACATGTTGTTATCCTGGGAAGCAACATGACCTAATAAAAGAAGTAGAGGAGAGGGACCTCAGAACACTCAAATTCAAGGACTTGCCCTGCTGTTTCTTGACTAGGGGATGTTAGTAGGTCACTTGATCCCACTGTGCTTCAATTTCCCTAACTATAAAATAAGTATATTCACTAGTTTAAATTACAGCAGTTATAAGTTGCCTGATTGGTTAACTCTTTCCTGCCTTTGAGGGAAGGGTTTGACAAACCTGAGTCTACTCCATGAAGTACTGAGGTTAGGAGATAAGCAGCATGCATTTAAAACTCATAAGCTCAGAGTTGCCTTGAACTGTTCTATTACATCTACAACACCTATTTCACCGTACAAATCACTTCTTGTTCTGACTGATAAATTACTGCAGTCCCTGTCAGCTCATGTCCTAGATCAGAATCCTGGTTTCCTCTATATCTAGAGGAAAAGGAAACCTACCAGCCAGCCAACACTGCAGTTACCTCCCATCCATCAGTCATTACCACCTATGAATGCGTAAGTTTTCTTCTCCCATTCCCTACCAGCCATGCCCCAAACAAGCAGATGTCTACAAGGTTGGGCTGGCATTGCTGCCCTTCTCCCTGCCCAAGCAGTAGTGCTCAGAAAACAAACCCAGACTCTCAGGATCACCCAAGCAGGAAGAAAGGTCATCAGGCCCTTTCAAGAAGAACAAAACCTGAGGAAAGCAGAGCCAACTGGAAGATGCATTAACAAGCCTGAGCTTCCCAATAAAGTTTAAGTAAACCTGCCTCACTGCCATTGCCTCACCACAGCAATGAGAGAGAAGCATTGTAATGGTCTGCTCCAAAGTGATCTGTATTTGTGAGAGTAAGCATCTGCAACATCTGACACAGCTAAACCTAAATCAGCTTCTTCACAATCTCAAGTCTAAGATGTTCCCAAGAACAAGAAACAAATATTGTATGAGCATTCCACCTTCTTTTGAGTTTAAAGACAATCTTCCATAACACATGTAGATGAGAGAAACAAATTTTTGACACTAAACACAAATCTTAACCATCAAACTGGCCTTTTTAGAGAATAATCAGCAAGTGCTGCATCTTTTAGGAACTGAAGAACAAGACAGTCAATATGTTTAGGAGCAACCCTTTCATTTAGTATGGATTTAAACCTCATAAATGTGCCAGTCTTTGAAACAGGACTTGTGCCAACTGTCTTCTAGCATTAACCTGTTTACTTAACATGAACTACTGGTACTAGCAGGGGGACTCACAAACCATTTGTGGCTTTCCACCATATAAGTTCCCTTCTCTGTGCTCTGGAAGGGGCAGTTACACTTCCTCTTTGGTCTCTTAGCACCACTTTTTTGGTCCTAATGGAGATTATAGGTCTTTGAGAAGCACTGGTAGGATACTGATGTTTAAATTCAAATTATAGGGTTCTGCAATTAAAAAGGATCACATTAGATTGCCTCAGACTATAGATCTCAAACAACCTAACTTTCAGGGATGTTTGCAAATAGGGTTGAAACTTTGTATATAGAGATGGGTTACATGGACTTATCTCACTACCTCTCCAAAAACCATTCTCCCAGAAAAAAAACTGAGATGTTTAGAGGAAGAATTTTGGTTCAGTACCTTCTCCTGATATCACTGATGCAAAATACTACAGTTTTACAGAGATTGTTTTTCCTTCTTACTGGCTAACTCTCTGTACAGAAAACCACTTATCTTCAATTGGAAAAATATATGCAAAGCCAGGATGCATTAGAAGGAGCATCCTTTACTATGAAAGTGCACATGACTATCATATGGATATGAATATCAAATTAAGTACCACCTTTACATAGCTAGGTCACACCATGACCTTAGACTGCCCCTTAGAAATGAAACATAAGTCTACTGAAATTGCTCAACTGTTACAGTCATACATATTTCAGACAGATTAGACAGTAATAAACAATAGCAGAGAATTCAAATACAAATATGGCCTGTTAATAACACTAATAAGAAAATTTATCCCCCTTTTAAGACATTATTTAAGCTCTCATTTTTCAATATATGGATTTTTCATACATACCTTGGTATCCTTACTGTAAATCTCATTAGACTGACATGGTAGGTGCCACTGTAGTCTTTTTTAAGATTATATCAAATGGCTAAGAATTGAAGTCTGTACTTGCATTATTTAATATATTGCGCTAGTAAAAGCAAATGATTAACGTCATAAAGGGAAATAACAATAGGACAAGGTTCAATCACTCTCAACATTTAAAAAGGGAAAATGAAATTTTAACAAACTATTTAATAAGGACTTCTGATAGCTCAGCAAGTAGTACAAGTAGGATACGTATTTCCTAGAAAATAATCACTTGGAAGGAATTACTTCTATTTGTTGAGGGTTTGTTTTTTTTTCCCCCCCATATAATAGGATAAATTCTATGTATAAGCTTATAGCTTAAAGCAATCTGACCTGTTAAGCTGCAGGTATCTGTCACCTGTTCCATGAATGCCAGTAATCGCAATGCACAGTGAAGTGCACATCCAGGAGCCCCATCCAGGACTCACAGAGCCACCCTTTTGGGGAGCTGTCCTCACATCCCAACCCCACCAGTGTCTCCTTGCTGCAGGGGCACAAAGCCCCGTTAAAAGACATGCAGATCTTGACGTTCCTCACAAGGCAAGAAGGAATTGGGGCCTGGCCATCACATAAAGCGCTATTAACTTCAGAAGTCACTCCTCATTCTAGAACCTGCTTCTGCCGTTGGGTTGGCTGACATCACTGGGGCTCCCTGAACAGCACAGGCAGTGCTGAATGGGGCTGGCAGCCACCACCTCCCTGCTGCAGTGACACACAGACCAGCTCCCCTGCTTGGAAGGGATTCACTGGCACTGGCTGGAATGTGTTGGTATGCTCTAAAATGTTTTGTACCTGTCCTGCCCTTCCCTTTCATGAAGGGATTTGCCAGACTGGATGCACGTCAGCCAAAACAAAACTAAACTATTAACCTTAACAAACCGGTCCTTTCATTTCCACTAGAACATCTGGGAATACCTCTCACAAAAGCTGTTCCAAGAGTTCAAACAACTGTAAAGTCAAACCTAATCTGAAGTTATCCTGATGGCTGTTTGTGGCATTTATATATAAAAATACTAGTAAAAATACTATGAGAACTCTGAATTTGTGTTCACAATTATATATAGATTTGAAATAAGTGTTCGAATTCTTTAGCAAAGGGATTTTTTTTCTGAGCTTTACAATATGAAAGTTTAAAGAATTACTGATGTAGGCACTGGAATAATGAATATTTACTTAAAAATGTAACTTAAAATTGGCACAAAAATATTTATTCACATTAATATTAAACTAAATATCAGACTCAAATCTTATTGTAACAAATATACACAGTATATGAAATAAAAACACACTTTTAAATGAAGATTAGCTAAGCATCGTGCTGGGCCTCTGGACTGAACTATGTCATCATGATCCATGAGACATTTCCTAACCCCAGATTCAAGACTATGAAACAATGACAATTCTGCCAGTGTTTTTCAAAGCAACTGAGCTTAAGGGCTTGCCAAACCAGCAACGTTGTTCTAGAATAAAAGAGACAATCTGGTGCAGGAAAATTCTACCTGTAAAGGAAAATGTTATTGGAGGAAAAAAAACCACCCACAATATCTAGACTAGAAAAAAATCCACATCCGAACACAACTCTTTTGTGTGTGCTCCTATTTTTTCCATAGGTGAAATAATCCTTCAGACCATGCATTATTAAACTACTCTTTCACCAGCAAAATTCCTGTGCTGCAGATAACTACATTCCTCACCAGCAGGAAAGTTATGTTCCTTCAGAAAGAGTTAAAAAAAGAAAAATCCTTGTGTTTGGTCACAAAAGCTTTCAGGATCAAACGATGAATGGCAACATCTCCTTTGCCCCACAAGGATGCTGTAAAGCAGCCAGGCAATATAAGAACAAAAGACCAAGAAAGAACACAACATGCTTTTATTACTTGGGGTAAGTCATGGTGGATCACACCCAGGTTTAACCTACCAGTAAGCACACTCTGAAGTTTGGATGATTTCTTTACTAGATTTTTAGCTACCTTTTCTTAGAGGCATAATTGTCACTCCTTCATCACTCCAAAAAACCAACAGTGCCCACAGAGCAGGAATACGTTTGCAATGAGAGAGAAAAGGGACGCCTCATTTTAAGCCCAAAGAACAGGACACAGCATTTTGCAGGGGGAATAAATTATAATGATTCCTTGTGGTTATTTGTCAGGTTGTCAGTTCACATCACAAACGCAGGCAAACTCCCCTTCCAAGAGTTAAAGGGACCCCAGGGAAGTGTTGCAGGAATAGTAGCAAATTCACTAGAACTCAAGGTCTTTAACCAGAATTTGTCCATCTGGATGACTACCATCACCATGACCTTTTTCCAGAGCTAATTCATGGTCATGATCTCTTAGCAAGGCTTTTGTATCAACTAAATCTGTTGGATGTCTTAATGTCCAGTAATAAAACTGCAGATCATAATGATAAAATCCCAACAGCCTCTGCCTAGCTAAGGCTGGCACAGATTATCACACTACTTGTTCCATGGCATATGCCCTTACCTGATCAAATGTGAACATCCTAATATAAAATCTCCATAAACATATAAAGAATGGCTGAAGATTAAAAAATAATAATATTTAAAAAAATGACTAGCAAATCAACACAAAAACCTCACTGGAAGGTTAAGAAAATAAATGGGCAAAGTTTATTTAAATCACTCCAAAAAAGGGAACAAGAGGGAAAAAAATCTGAAGCGCTTGTAAACCAGTGTTCTCCTCTTTAACCTGTTACAAGATGGTTTGTGCACAGGCTGTTCTGGTCTGATAATTTAAGACCATTAAGCACCCATCTGCCATTTCAGGTTAGTAGTTTTTGAAAGTGTCCATCACCATCAGGTAAGTAGCTGCTACTCAAATTCTATTTGAAATAGTATTAATCCTTAGAAATTATTTGGAAGGATTCCTTAACAATTTCTGCCTACAAATAGTCTGGGGTTTTTTACACAGCATTGTCCTACAAAGATGAACTACATAACTTTGTTAGATATCTTGTTTTGCTGTCTGAGTCAGACATTCCGGTCTCTAAAAATATACAGCTTATATATTCAAATGTTCAAGGAAAGGAAGACAAGCAATGCATGTACTTGTGTGTATGCATAAAATTGTGTACAGTGAAACTAAACAATTACATTCAAAGTTAGGATTAAGACCTATATTTCCCGAACACTGATGTCAGTGTTCAAAGATGTTAGTTGACCTTGAGGATAAAAATAAATTTTGCAGTCCTGCATCGTGTCCTCAACTTAGTTCACTGAAGGTATCTCAATGTTCTGTGTTTGCATACCATAAAACAGTTAAACACAGACATTCCATAATAATTATATTTAATACTCCAACTTCGATTTGTGGAGAGCAAAATTAGGTTTCCAGAGAGCTGCTGTAGCTTCCAAACATCATCTTATTCACAAGCAACTGAGCTGCTTACAGCATTATATTTAGATAAAGTAGTGACGAGAACCCTCAGCATATTATTTGTTATATTAAATCCCACTGAGGTATTTTTTTCTTCTTGCCATTTCATTAATTCTGTCTCAGGAACAACAATAATAAAATACATGATGAAGCATAATTCAGAATTCCATGTTTTCCACTTCTAAAATAATGGAATTTTTGGACTATCTGTGAATGGGGTGAGAAGACTCAAAGCTTCTGACAACCACGGAGATGATAAATACTAGCACTGGCTTTCAAGTCATTAATTCTCTAAAGAAACACCAAAATGCTGAGCTCAAGTATCCTTTAAAAGAAGCAATGATTTCTCAAAGAAACATTTTACATAAGCTGTTAGCCTTTGATTCTCCCTGGTTTATGAAAATCCTGGGGTGCCCTTCAGTCAGGGATCACACACAATACTGGGTGCAGCCCATGGTTCCCCTGAAGAGTTTGCACTCGTTTGCTGTTGTGTTTTAACTGACTCCACCCAAACTACTACCTTCAAGAGCTCAAAACTGGTTTAAAGCTGCCCAAGAAGCTGCTCTCCAGCAACCTGATCCATCTTCCATTCAGTGCGCTCAGCAGAGCAAGTAACAGCGCCTTCAGCTCCCAAAAGCAATTTCATGTGTCATGAAGAAAAGAGGCAGCTCATTCCCAAGCTTAACTGGGAAAAATGCACAGCAACTTCACACGATACTGTACAAGACCACAGTTAAACCTATTCAACTAATGCACATACAGGATCCTTCAGTTGTGAAAAGGATTCTGCCCTAGGAGAAAATGGGATCCCCTGGTTGCCAGAAAGACCATTTTCTAGCTAAATGAGTGTATGTGTGAAAGGTCGGAACACCCATCCCACCCCAGATTTGTAGCCATATTCTCAGTAACACCATCTGGAGTCTTGCCACTGATGCTAACAGAAAACAGAACGCTCCATTATTGTCCAGAACAGTTTTCAGAGCAAACATACAGGTATAAGAATGAACATTTGTTATTAAGGACATTTAAAAAAAAAAAAAAAAAAAACGTTTCCTGTATCTCTGTGCTAAAATCATTGGGAAAGCATCCTTATAATGCCTCTTCTTCCTACCCTCAAGACTGCAAAAACATTCTGACACTTCCGAAAACAGAACTTCATTTTACATCACTTACTTTCTCACGGTCTAAGCTAAAAATAAATTGCATATACTTACACAGAAATAAACACAAACGCTATCACATCATTAAGAATCTGAGTAAGTTCATTTCCTTTAGCGTACATTATTTCCATGGGTGTGAAAGGAGGTATTTGTAAACCAACTGATGAAGGAAACTCAATGCATTGGGGAAGGTAGAGTACCTGCTTGCATTAACACTTGCGGAATCCTTTCAGCAAATACAATTTCTAGTTACAGAACTAACTAGAGACCAGCCTTAAACTCTGTGGATAAGGAAATTATCCATACTTTACACCAATACATTCTAACAGGTCAAAATCAATTACATTGCTAAACCCAAACCAAAGCAAAAAAAACACCTCACCACAGCCCAAACACACAAACCCGCAGTCATCTCCATTCCATCAATAATATCAACATTTACCTTTCATTCCCAAAGAGCCAGATACTAAAGCACCAAAAATGTTACTTTTTCTAGTGTTTATGCATCAAGTGCTGACGATTCTGTTCCCACATTGCAGCTGTGCGTCTACTGACTTTGTATTAAGATTATTCCCTGATTTAAGGAAGACAATATCGGCAACCACCTGAAATACTTTAAGGTGCATTAAATACCTTTCCAGCTATTTAAGGAATCCAGTGGGAAAACATGAATCATACAAATCACAGATACAACATCAATAAGCTAAAAATCTACACCAGGATATTGAATTTATATGAGTTTTGGATCCTATGTTTTCTTGAAGGTAAAAATAATAATAATCACCACGAACAAAGGACAGAGCTCCTGAAATCACAGTTTGTAAAGAGCAAAATTACCTCACTTGGAAAAGAAAAAAAAATCTAATTTCTTTTCTCCCGTTTCATGTGGAGACTTAAACACACGATTTTTTTGGGCAATATGAAAGAGAAAGTGATTGCAATGGGGTTGCATCAGTAGAATGCACTGTGTTTTTGCAGAATCAGCAATGGAAGGGTCAGTTAGTGATTTCTATCTCAATGAAAGAAACACTTAACTAGTACAAGGAAATGGAGGCCATGCACTTCAGTTTTTCTGTCCCTAACAGAACCAACCTACGTAATTATATTACAACACAACTAGCGACTTGCATAGTACTTGGCTGTTCAGCATTCAGCAAGAGGAATTAAAATATTTGCCACTAGACACACAAAAAAACAGCACCAAGTCAAGCCTAAGTAATATAGTTGTACAAAGATTTAATTACAGCTTTAATGAACTGTTTGCATTTTTAGGGTTTTTTTTAGAGGGCTCAGACCTCAAGCTGTTAAGATAAAGCATCAAGAGTGACATTAGTCAGAAGTCTTGATTTTCAAACCAAGAGCCAATCTTTTATCAATTTGTAATCTAATGAAATCAGGCATCAATTTCAGTTTATATACTGAGCAAACTGGGTGATAACTCAGCACTTCTCTGGAGATAATGTTAACAGTGAGATTCAGATCCTTTACTCCCTTCCTCTCACTCCGCACTTCATCTGTAAATAACCGCTTCCACATTTATAAGCTCTAATATGATCCCTGTGGAGATCTTGCTCAGATCTCCTACACACACCTTACATAAAATGTTGCCTCTTCTTTTTATCACTACACAATCAGATCAAGCTCAGCAAGACTACAGAGATGTATATTTAGCTGTAGAAGAATGAAAGTTAGCACAGCTTATGTTCAGTTACATCATCCTGAAAAACACTTGAGTGAAGAACTGTGCAATTAGTTTGTGCTGAACTCCAGGCTGCCCAATTATATTATCAGTTTTCCAGCCAGACACTTAAAACTAGGTTGGACAGTTTTGCCTAAAAACAATGCAAGCATGTCCTTGTCTATCCAGCAACTCCTCTGTTTGCATCTTCACTGAGGTCTATGGCCAGTTCTGAGCTCAGTTCTACTCCTTATATTGAAACTACCTCCAAGACACTTGTTTGAATTATCACCTCAAATAAAGTGCTTCCTCTCCATCCAACTAAAACATTAATTGAGGCTCTTTCAAGCTCTGAACTCACACTTGCATAACAACTCCCCAACATAAGGAGGACATGGAGCTGTTGTAGTGAGTCCAGAGGAGACCATGAAGATATTCTGAGGGCTGGAGTAGCTCTGCTCTGCGGACAAGCTGAGAGAGCTGGGCTGGTTCATCCTGGAGAAAAGGCAGCTCCAGGGAGACCTCAGAGCAGCTCCAGTGCCTAAAGGGGCTACAAGAAACCTGGAGAAGGGCTTTGGACAAGGGCCTGTAGGGACAGAAAAACAGGGAATGGCTTTAAACTGACAGAGGGGAGATTCAGATTAGATATTAAGAAGTTCTTCCCTGTGAGGGTGCTGAGGTGCTTGCACAGGGCGCCAACAGAAGCTGTGGCTGCCCCATCCCTGGCAGTGTTCAAGGCCAGGTTGGACAGGGCTTGGAGCAACCTGCTCTAGTGGAAGGTGTCCCTGCCCATGGCAGTGGAATTGGATGACCTTTAAGGTCCCTTCCAAGCCCAAAACCACTGGAAGGATTGGTTTTTTGGGTTGGAAGAGACCTTCCATTCTAGGATTCTATGAACTCCAAACTTCACAGCACTAAAGGAAACAGGGGCTCATACTACTCAGTAGTTTGGGGCTGGGGGACAGAGGCTGCTTGTGTGACAGCTTTTCAATTAAAGTTTCCCAAGTTGGATACCACAGATTGAGTCTGCAGTAAATTAAGTCAAAGCCACAAACATGAAAGAAGAGATTTCTTGATAGACGATGGCCATGCTGCAATAGTATTAGCTCCAAGCTAGGAAGATCTAGATTTAATTTCAACATCCACCACAAATTCTCGCTTTAACCTTGACCAAGTGATTCGGTTTCACCATGTCCGTTTCCTATATGGACACAATAGATCATGTCCCCAGTGTACAGTGAGGACAAATAAAAGATTGCTAAATACTCAAGCTAATCTTTCAGCATTGAGGCTCTTTCACAAACAATCTACTGCATAAGTCTAAAGTAAATACTAAGAAGCCAAAACACTGAGGAATTTTATTGCATTATTGCATTGCAGCAAAAATTCAGGTGTCAGCTCATGTTCCGTGCTTTACTGAACATCACAACACAGAGCTGAGGAGGACCTCAGACTTGCTTCAAGCGACCTCTCAAAAACACCCAACACTTCTTATTTTCATGGATTAGAAAAACCTCACAACTGTTCGAGCAGGCTTTATCCCAATTCTTAGCCTACATACATCCTGGTCAGTTCTCAGAACACGGACTTACCAAGCATGAAAGTCAAGACAAGAATGAGGTCTGACAAAACTCCAGCCCCAGCTAGCCCTGCTCTGCTGTCTGACCAGTGAACAATTTCCACTTTTCTTGCTTACCTTCCACATTCTGTATTCTTTGCTCCTTAGGTCAAAATTACCCCTACAATTTTAATTCTGTTTCCAGGTTTTTTCAGATGTAACACTGAACTGTAACTGCTTACTCAGATTTCAACTAGGATCTCTTAAAACATTGCTCTTCAGAACACACACAACTTTTGTGTTAAGTGAATGTCAAGTTTCCGTATGCACTGAGCAACACCTACAGCATCTCCTCAAATCCCCACACAAAGGATCATTTCAGATGGAAAAGACCTTTGAGATCAGTGCTTCCAGAACACTGTGAAAATCCTCCAGTATTAGGCCTATTTTCCTTCTCCCTCCCCCTGCATCTTACAATTCCGTTTCTGTTTTCCATAAGCTCCTAGTAACAAGCACTGATCTGAAGAGTTTGTTTCATCTATTTTCCAACTATTTAAATATGAAAACCATTAGTGACAATAACAGCCATGGTTTCTGTAAGGAAGGAGTCCCAAATGGACTTCACTTGTGCATGGACACTGGCAGTAGGACATCTGCACCTCCAGAATTGTTTCCCACCTTGCTCCACAAAATCCGCATCTGAAGGCAATGCCCTTAACTCTGCCCACAGCCTTCTTGCACGGCTCACTCGCTGCCCTGGAGAAGCTGCCCTCGACAGCAAGTGCTGGGCTCCTCACCAGCAAGGTCATGTGCAGGATGGTGGTGTGGAATGCAGCACTCAGCTTGCGGGTAAAGCAGCTCCTATAGGAAATCCCAACAGGAAAGCAGGACAATCCACCCAGCAAGCCACGGCCTGCACAGAGACATTTCATCTGTGCATGCTCAGTCAGGATCTGTGCTTTCTTCACACCAAGAGTGATGTTAGAACCACAGTGTAGAAACCTCTGCTCCAAAAACATGAAATTCCTCCAGAAAAGGAGTGGAACAGACCTATTAAACATTCTGAAGTGAAAATTCCATAGAATACACTGAAATGTCACTGCCCAGACTGCTCGTGTCATTGCATTTCTCTACAGCCTATACTACAGAGCCTTTATTTACTGAGATGACTATCCAAACATAAAATCCTATGCTCCTGGCTGCACAAGTCTGTTTAAAGGCAGAAAAAGACAGAAGCAAGGGATTTTAATCTGTCATTTGCTTCAAAGGAATGCTAAACAGGAAGTAAAAGAAAATGTAATAGCTTTTAGAACGCTTTCGGTGCCCATTTCAGCAGAAGCACCCAGATCGAGTGCTTAGCTGACATGACTGGAAACTCAAAAGAAATCAAGAGATAGGGAAGAAAATCCACCCAGCACTCCAGTGTGGCAGCATTTCCTACTTCCTAACAGCTTGTTCTATTGTCTCTTTCACCTCTGCAAACACAACTGCAGCCACAGAATGCTGCTATTCTTTTTATTTCACAAAAGCAGGAGTTCTTGATACCACTGTGTGTTGCTTGGGACATTTTTATTAACTTTGTCCTCTGTGATACCATTTTGCTTTCTCATTGGGAGCACAGGTAGTGTCCAAGAGAATGGGATAGCAACTGTGGAAAAAAGGAAATGGCATTTTTTTTCCTTCCCCTCCCCCAGTTAACCTCTGCACTGTTCCCTTTTTGTCTGTCCTTCCTGGTGACAGACAATAAATTCATGCTCTTATAAGACAGGGATGAGTGGTTGTAGTGGGGTGACTGGCAAACAATGGTAAGTGTCCAATCAGCCAAATCTTCCTACGGGTATATTACACACATAACAGTATAAAGAAAAAAAACCCTGTTTGCTGGTTCAAGGTCCGCTTTGATTTGGGTTTATTGTGACTTTGATTGCAGTTTTGCTTCCCTTCCCTGTTACAGAGAAAGCAAATACCAACGTTTGCTTCCACAGTGTGTAGCTGGCAACACACAGGGCTATCTATCATCAGCCAGCTCACAGTGTGTGAGAGGCTTTGGGACACTGAAGGCCCTGCTTTGCTTTGACCAACACCCCAACCTGATGCCAGCTGAGGTTAGGTCAGCGGGAAAGTGCTAGGGAAGGGGAAGAAAATCCTGGATCTCATTTCTCTCCTTCAAAGGGCAACCAAACAGGGGCATTATTTTCCACCTTCCATCCAGTATGGTTGTGGTATTTTGGATTTCCTACTCAGCTGAGCAATCGTGGGGGAGGAGGAGGAGGAAGAGCAGGAGGAGGAAGAAAAGGTACTAATCTCTTTCTAAAGCAGCACTTGACACCGAGTGTGTAGGTGATAATGACTACTTGTAGGGAGCTGACATAACACCAAGCGTTTACAGAAGAGTGAAGCTTTGCTGTAAGAGTGAAAGTCCATCGAAGTGGTTAATTCATTACTTTTATTCTAGCACACCATAAAAGAGACACAATAGGATTAACTCTAAGGTGATTCTACAGTTTTTCCAACATACACTACCATCATTTCTCACTGAGGATCAGCCCACCTGGGTGACTGGAAAAGAAAGTGCAGTTCACCTTTCTTCAGTTCTCCGGAAAGACTGAAAATGCCAGCTGGTAAATTAAAACCTGGAAGAATGCACACTCTGCCACGCAGAAAGGAAAAAAACCTCAAGTGAGGCAAGTAGCAAATACACAGGAAGCAAATTTAAAATGAATCACAGGATGAACATTCCCCAGCTCCCCACACATCTCTCTCCTACATAATTAAATTAAAACTGCCTTTGCAGAGGGAAAGAAAGCTGCAATAGCTCTATTTACATATCAACAATTATTCAACTGTCAACATAACTCACACATTCGAGTTAATGGAGAAAGCATCAACACAGCTATTGACTACACTTTAGACCTCCTCTTCAGATGCCAAGTAGCAATTTCAGGCTCTTTCACCTTAGGAGTTCTGAAATATTCCCTTTATCTGGGGTAAGCTTGTGCCATTCCTATCTCAAACACACTAACAGCTGCCTCAGGTTTTGGATTTGGGGTTTTCTTCTAGTCTGGACCAAAAGCACATTTGTGCAAACTGTGTTTGAGCAACAGTACAAAACTAAAAATTAACTAGGCACATGCAACTTCATACAGCCTACCATAAAATGCCACTAATGGCACAGCAACACTGAACCATGTCCTCTTTGGAAATGCACAAATGTTTGCTGAAGAATTGTACATGAATCACCACAGGACATCTCAGCTTCCCAAGTGAAAATACTAATGCAAGACTCTTTGCTAGTGCGCGACTTGGTCTGAGACAGAATTTCCCTCTGATTCTGCCTATTTGCTCAAATACTGCTTCTGCCTAAGATATGGGCCTCCATTCTTTACTCCCAACTTGCATGTCTAAGTTTTTATTGTACACATGGCACATGAAGAATGAGGTTAAGTGGTAAGTTATTACCTTATCTTCACAAGATGAATTAGGCCTAGACACAAAAGTGCCAAAAGTAATTATCACATTAGACAGGGCCTGGTAAGAATCATAGAGTTAACTTCTGCACAACTACTGCATACTTGCTTCTGTACACTCAGGTTTCTCATTCACAAGTGACAAATAGACCTCCTCCTCATCCACATTAATGTCTCTGTGAGAGTCACACTGATCCCCTATCCAAGAACAAATCTCACGACAGAAAAACCATGGGGATTTTTGTTTCACTTAATTTTTCTGCTTGAATACAGGTGCTGCAGGTTCTGTGCAATGCTGTGTCACACTGCAAATCATAAAGTATTCCCATTTTGAAGCCAAGGAGTTTTTTCAGCCGGCAGAGGCATTCAAGGACGGAATATACCCAGCAGATCTGATGGCTGCCTCCCGTGCATGCTCTATCTTCCCTAGCCAACTCACTGCAGGGATAAATGCAAGAAAGTGATAATCAGGGAAAAGGACATGGGATTCTACTTTTGTCAACAAGTATTCCTCATGGATCTTGATTTCAGCTACAGGACATTATCATTGCCCAAGTGAAAGCATGCGGATAGGCAGTCAGCTATCAGAAAGGAGAAAATCTGGAATGTAAGCTCGCTGGTAAAGTATCTCAAATGCAAATTTAAGGTCACAAACACAGAAGTTTTGATTTTGCTTTCTGCAATAATGACTTCTCTTAAAAAACCAAACCAAAACAGATGAAGAACTAAAGCTTTTCCTTTTAATGAAAATGAAGTTGAAAGCGCTTTAACCACAGAACATGCACAAGGTATTAAACCAAATGCTAAAGTTACAAACAATCTTATGGAATGTTTGCTGCCACTGGAAAAAATGGAGCACATCTACTACAGAAGTAGTGATTTTCACAAAATCAGCTACTGATCCTGGTTTTTAAAGTTTAGATAGGCAAATATTGAGGAGCAAAACTCCAAGCACCACCTCAGGGCTTTTCCTTCAATCTGACTGTCAGCTTTATGCAGTCCACAGGCTTCTTCCACTCCAGAGCTGTGGCTTCCCTGCAGCCTAAGCTGAAATAGATCAGTTCCCAGATGAGTGCAAGAGCCCAACCAAGGCAGGACTGGGACCATGACAGCAACAGAAAGTGAAGCCAGAAAGGCCAGGAGCCAGTTTTCACATTGGCTGAAGTCGTGATGAAACAGCAGCCTGTGTCAGCCCCACCAACCCTTACAACCACGACATGGCTCAAGGTAGATCATTACCATCCACAAGAAGGTAATTATTCCATCATAATGATTCCTCACTGACCACAGAGCTTCTTTAATTTCAAGCTGTTAAGCTCAACTGTAACATCCTAGTGGAGAACATCTACATGTAGTGCATGCTAGCTGTGCAAAATCACTTCTGCTCAGGAAACTCTATGGTTTGCATAGGTGCCAAAAAATGCATTTTCCGTATCTGTCACATGTTACAGCCTCTTTTTCTAGTTAGTTCTCACAGCCCTTTACCATTTTTTCCAACAATAGCAAATAAAACACATACTGGGATAGTCTCAAATACTAACAAAGTTATGTGCTCCCAGCTGTTAATATGTTCCTCTCAGCACCTTTTGCAATAAGCATTTACAAGCACAATTTGGATCAGTTAAAAAAACCCACCCAAACCCAGAAACTAACCAACCAACCCCACCCAAAAAACAAGTCAGCTGCAAAATCTAGGATGGTTTTTAACAGGGCTGCAAAACTGTTAAAAAGGTTCCCTAAATCCTATTTTTAAAATCCTGTTTTAAAGTTGCTCCACAAATACCAGTGATGGTAAAACAGCTTCCCAAAAGCCAAAGAAATGCCACACTGTTGTTTAATAACCCAGGTGGTTAAGCAATGGTTCAGCTGTTACATACATTTCAGGAAGGAGAAGCCAGGAGGCTGATGGAGGTGATGTAGCTGCTTTCCTTGGAGTAGATACAAACTACACACAACACAAGGTCCCTACTCCAGCAGTGTCACCACTCTGGAACCAGGCTCCTTGTATCAGGCTTCTCCTGCCAGACGAAAGCAAGAAATTGACATTTCTGCATGGCAGTATAGTACTGCAACTCACTCCTTGCGGTTACCAAGATTTTGGACAGATTCTGGGTGTATCTCACAGCCAGCTACCGTAATCTTCCTGGGTATTGTGCTTTGCTGGGCCACTGATGAGAGGCAAAGTATTCTCCTATTACAGGAGGTGCAGAAGAGCTACTCTAAGCAGAGAGCAGGAAAAAGATGGATGAGTTTTTAAAGCTTCTCCTGCATTTGAGTTTGGGTTGTTTAAAGCTGAACTGCTTTAAACTGAATTAATGAATAGTATGTATTGTATACACATATTGTAAACTAGACAACTGAGTAGCAGCCTGCATAAGCTCCTAAGCACTGAAATTAATCTGTCATCTTGCAAGGTCACTATCAACAGAGCAGCTCTGGAAAAATAATAGGTGATGGAAAGACAGGAGTAAATAAATCAGTGGCTAAAAATTGCTTTCTAGGAAACTGTATTTTGGTTTAGATTATATTCTGCTATGCAAGATATCTTTGCAGGAGGGAGCAAGGTCATGCATAATATTGCACTAACCACATAACAGCAAATAAACAAGAGATTTGGCATAGTAGATAGAAAGGAATTTGCTAAAAATTCTTCTCCATGAACAAATAATGAAGCCATAGAAATACTTCCACATACCACATTCCTTCGAGTGCATCTCTCTTCTGATACACATCTTACATTCTAAAAATACCCTGGTTTACTGTTTAGCCATCAGCTGAAATGAATATTCCCTAATCTTTTCCATAAAATTAAAAGGGAAATGCAATTTCTACAGAGTCCCAGCAGCCCTTCTGAAACATGATGTGCTGACACATGCATTTCAAACACACATTAGGAGATTTTTGACCTTCTGCTCTTTTAAATCAGTCATAGTAAAGATATAGGTCATTTTGCAATAAGAGGTCTCCCTGTAAAAGAGTTTGCATAAAGCATTAAGAATGTCTTCCAGGAGAATTGCCTTTTATTTCTGAATATAAGTTAGAGGCCTGATTTAGACCAAGATAAAAATCACAAAAATGAAATTTTAAAGATATGTTGGAAAGAGCTGTTAAATCCTGTATTGCGGAATTACTTCAGAACTATAAATATCTTGTCTATCAAAATTCACCCAACACCACTCCTGCACCAAACAATTTATAGTCCAATTTACAATAGGACCATATAGATTCATTTAACAAACCATTAGAGGTAGAAAAATAGCCAAATAATCCCAGTGTACTTAAGACATAGAAATCCCATGTATTTTAGACATAGAATCATCGAGACCTCATGGTAGAGTCCTTTTTGTTCAAATTAAGATGCTTCAGTTAGCAACCCTCAATCTGATGGGGAATTAAACCAATGTGATATTCGATGTAATGATGTACATATTGTGAATTACAACCTTGACTTAGAAATTCAGGGGACTGACATTGTGAAATGACTGGTAAGACTTCCTTCAAAGCATGAAAGCATTATCAGGACAAAAAAAGTCTCTCTCGCAACAATACACCGCTCTCTGTACATGCAACTCATTTTGGTGTGGGTGATAAACACCAAGTGCAACTGTGCCATAAGCATAAGAACAAAGGTGAACCTCTTGGGAACAGTTCCTACTACTCATACAGCAAACCTGAATATTTGTTCACCCTAAACTGTAAAAGGCCAACCTTTGCAAAGCATGCTGCTCTGTCACCATCCACCGCAGCGATTCCAGCCCTACCTGCACTGCAAGAAGCTATGGGCTGTGACTTCAGATTTGGTCTTCGTGGCTTCCTTGTACACACTGCTCCACTGGCAAACAGAGGATTTCATGTTCTTAAGATATCTATCAGGCATTGTTTTAAGTGGTAATTTAAATTAAGAAATCAAATCTACCAGTACTGTAAGAAGAAAGAGCGCAGGAAACACACGGGAACTTACCTTCTCTGAATCCAAACTTTCTTTCATCCATTTACACTGCCTGCATATATCATCATTAAAAACACAGGAGCATACCAAGTTGTATCAGTCATTTCCACAGCATGAAGACAACAAAGTTATTTCTTTCTCTGAGCATGCTCTCTCTTTGTTCACTTTTAAATATTTCGCCAGAACACATAGTTCCTACAATAAACATGTCCCAGGTAGGAGGACTAGACTAGAATATCAGAAAAGGACAGATAATGACAAGGACTAGAACAGCAGAAGTACCAAAGGAAATACTTATGACAATATTTCTGCCCAGACTTGGAACCACCATCTGCTCACAAAAAAGTGAGTATTCATCACTGACCGGTCAAACCTCGCAAGTGTACTTTTCATTCACCTCCCCAGGACTTTTACCTGGATTGAGTTCTATCTGCAGCCTGTAAAGAGAAATAGTGCTGTAGAGAGGTTAAACTGAACCCTTAAAACTGCATTATTCACAATTCGAGTGGAAAAGATAAATGATTATTAAAAGTTCTTCCTGTTTCCTGATTCTCTCTCAGTAATCGAGGATTAGATGTTCAGTGTAACAGAAGTTTCCCTAAATTCATTCACTGTTCAAAGCTGTAGTCAAGTTTTTTTCAATATAATACTTTATTCTGATTACATACAAGAAAACTGCATTGTAGTTTTAGGATTTTGCTTCTGCACTTTAAAAATAGCTGTCTTATTATCACAGTATTTTCTTGTTCTCTTAATGCTGAATTTTGCACACCACAAAACAGACTAGCAGTAATCTGAAACCAGTCCCCACAGAAGCAAAAATAACATGACTGTTAGCCAATGCAAAAGATCCTAACTTCTTCCAAAATCACATTTAAAAAAAAAGCCTAATTCTCTCACTGAAAGGTTAACTTCTCTGAGTATCTTTTTCCCAGAAGCCTCACCCATCCAGCCCTCCTCCAAGAACACTACTGAAAGACTCATCCTCTCCCATTTTAATCCATCCTTCCGAACAAGTGAAAAAAACAACCCAAAAAATCAACCCAAACCACTTTGGAGAGCAGTTGGTTGTGCCTCAATGTGTGAGAACACTTGCAGATCTTGTCTTCTGCCTTGCTGCAGTTTTGATTTTATTCTATTTTATTGGATCATTTTATCTTCAGGCACTGCAAACATCTGTGGCTTACAGCCAAGTGTGAGTTTGGATACTGCCCACCGAATTTCCTCCATTTCACGGTTTGCTGATCACCATTCACCAACCCAGAGCTCCTGCCTTGGTTTTCCTTACTGTATTTTTTAATGTTCTTTCCAAAGAAAACCAAATGACAGTCTCCTGATCAAGTTTTATGGATTTTCATTTAAATAGATAGGTGGAGGAGGTATATAAACTAGCATTTTCCCATCCATTTTATGTAAAGTCGTATCTAAGATGATGCATGCACCACCAAAATAGCTGTTCAAAATGAATCATTCATATCAGTTTCCAACTTCTTGTAAGGGATAAGAATTGAGCCACCACTGCAGAAACTTTGAAAATGTCTTATAATAAGAGAGCGTTATGTAGGCCAATGCAATGTGGGAATGAAAAATAAGGGGGAAAAAACCTAAATTACGCTTTTTTAACTTGGAGTATGAAAATTACCTACGTTTTACTCCAATTTGACAACAGAAAAGTAACAAATGCCTTGTCACACACACAGAGTGTGAAAACAATGAAACACCATCACAGGGCCCAAGACTTCGACGGCAAAATCAAAGGATTAAAATGAGACTCTAGACGGAAAACAATCAAAGCTTTTCGCAAGTTCTGAATCTTACTATACCTTGGCTGGTGATGAACTACAATGGTGTACATATGAACAGGCACACAAACACCCACATGCATTCATATGCATGAACCCTGTGTTTTAAAGTTTATTTTCTGTTCTCAAGTTTCAAAAAGCTTATGATGATTTCGGGGATTTTCTGTTTCTGCCATTTTTCTTTCCCCTGCAGACTGCAATATGATGATTTTTTTCAGGTTTGAAGCTGTCCTTTTCTCATCCTTTCTCCTTTTCTTTACTTTTTCTTTTTACTGGTAAGTATTTTAACAGAAATAATTCAAATTCCACGAAGACAAGACAGAAAATTCTCCGATCCTTAATAACCTCTTGTTAACTACTGCAGTCTCCTCCACTTTAGCCTTTTCAAATCCCAATTTTCTATCCCTGAATTCTGTTCTAAAATACACAACCAATTGTGCTGGCTCATTACTTTGATTGCATCAGCTGGGTTTTTTCTTCCTTCTTTTCTTTCTTTCACAACCACCTTCAAGGACTCGGGCCTGTCAGGTCCTTGCCTGAACTGTTATCTGGAGCTATACCTGCCTTTGCTCTGCAAGGATCTTGTTGACCACCTATTTCCCAGATTTTTCAAGAACCAAGACCCTTATCCATTCACCAAAGGCAATCCTCCCTCACCTGCAAAATACACCAACCTCTGTCAAACCTCTTTCCAAGACTGAGGGGTTCTCTGACAGGTACAAATGATCCATTCCTAAGCATTATCAGCTCTGGCTCAGATGCAACTTCTGACCCAGCAAGTCCCTCATGAACTGGTTACAGGAACAAGAAGTTCCATCATTATTAAAGCTCTTTCCATAAAGAAAGGATCTGCTACTAGCCCTTGTCAGACCCTGATTTTCAGGAATGCTGCTTCCTGGGATTTGGAAAAAAGTTTATGAGAAAACTAAGTTTGAGCACCACCCTTAATCTCACCATATTGCAAAGTATGTGCTTTATTTTCATCTCCTCCACAACGCACAGACAGGTAGAAATACACATACTCATTGAAGGAAAGGGAAGAGAAAGAAGAGAGTTTAACTGTTGAAAGATAACATCTATGCCCACTGGGCACAGATTTCGTTCCAGTTTCAGCACAGTTTCTCGAGCAACATTGACAGAGACATTTCCAGTGGTGAATCATTCTACTCAAGCAAGACTGTGCCATTTCCCTGTGGACCTGTGGGATGATGGAAAGAGGAAGAATTCCTCAGCATCGATGTTTGGGGAGGGGGAGGGGGGGAAAGAAGAAGAAAACACAACAAAACATACAAACCAAACACATACATACAAAAGGGAGAACTTGGCTCCAGCTCAGGAAAGCAGGGCCAGCATCCCAGAAGGTGATAAGAAGTGGCGCAGGAGGGACCCAGTTTATAAAAACTAATGTGGTCTCATCTCCCTTCAAATTGTGATTTCTATCCCAGGGGCTAAGATAGAAAGTAAAGATAAAAACATCAATAAAGATGATAGAAAATTGTTCTTTGTTCTTTCTTAGGCACAACTAGTCAGCAGTTGTTCCTCCAGCAGCCTCACTAGGAGCTATCAGATGAATTACTGCTGCCAGACAGCAGCAGTTTTACCTATGATACCATTTCATCTCTGGTACATAGCTCACACCAGCTGCTGCAACAGAATTCAGCAGAGAGAAACAAAGTCATTCCTTCTCTTTCCTCCTACAGTTTTTAAGCTCAGCATCTGCAGTTGCCAAGTCCCTGTTTCAATGCTGGAAATCCAGTACAATTTATGTTTGCAGGCACATACACTCCTGCTTCTTTCTGACACACTCTAACCTTGTTCCAGATGATGCTAATGGAAAGAAGAAACAACCTACTACAGACACGGTATTGGACAGCCCTTCCTGTGATAAAAGGTTAGGGTTTTTTAAATTGAGTATGGAAAAAGTCCATTTAATGGACAACATCAAGATATACATTTGCATTTCTAAAGCCAGTAGTTGGTATAATGTGTATCTATAGATACAAATCTCTTTAGATTTGTGCAAAAGGATTCACAGTACATCACTCCGTGAAGATTTAATCAGGAGTGGTAAACCTCTGCTTATGTCCTCATTTTTAAAGTGGTCTTTAAAAATGTAATAGCTTCTGAAATAGAGACGTGAAGTTGCTGCAAGTGACATCGAGAAAACATTCACCACATTTAGAATAAAGCTGTGATCTCCTCTGTATCCCAACCCAGTTCAGAGAAGTCCCTCTGAACTGAGCCTTGGTGCTTTCAGTGCCCTTTCACTTTAAGGGAAGGGAACGGAAAAAAGCCATCACCACCACAAACCCAAAGCAGAACAAACCCTACAAAACCCAGTCTTCCACCACACTCCCTTGTGCTAAATTTAGTACCAGTCCAGTACTGGGACCAGGCACTGGTACTAAGGAATTTGGGCCAATATAAACTTAGAAGCAGCAATTTTCAAACCAGATGACTAAGTTTTGCAGGACAAGCAAATGATATGTAAAAATTCCATAGCAGCTAATCTAAAACAAAACTTGAGGAAGCAGCAAAAAGCTCATAATGAAGAAATATATTCTACCACAGGTGGCAGGAAATTGTAGCTACTGATAACAAATGTTATGGGGCTCCGGCAAAGAAAGAAAATTAGCATAAGCATGAAGGCAAAGTAGTGATAGCACCAAAAAAAAAAAAGCCTTAGAGCACTCTCCAGAAACCCATCATGAGATTCAAGGGAAAAGTAGTAAGTAATGCATTTGCATTTTCTGTAAGACCTTGCATTTCAACATATTCTTAAGTATTTTGTGAGTGTAAGTAGCTGGCTGCAGATCATGTGTTTCTTGCATACATAAAAAGCAAAGCATCACTTCACTCAGTGCTGAAGCACCGACATCTGCAGAGAGAGATTACTGAGGAACCCAAAACAAGACCAAAGAATAAGTCACTCAGTCCATCCAAATAGGCAGTGTGAATGACTGAGAATCCAGAAAACTCAAACCATGGGTCTCAGAATACTACAGAGACAAGTAAGGACCAAAGATATAAGGAGCCTAAGGCAAAGCTGAGGCACAACGTGGTCAGGGTGACAAGAGGAGCAGGGCAAAGGTGGGGGGTCACACCTTGCATCGGTCACAGGCTCTTCTCCAGTTCCACTGGCGTTTCTGAAAGACCCTGTCTTAGGGGAAGAAATGTAGGAAGTGAGATGGATTACACCACTCTGCAAAAGCTGGGAAGTCCCAAATCCCCATTTGAGAATGGTGTTGATACTTCTGACTCAGATGAATTCTCCCAGTGAAAAGTGGATGGGATACAGAAGATGACTGTGTCATCAAACTGACAGCAAACAGAATTTACCTGCTTTGCTCAGCCAAGAGTACAGTATTCAGTGAAGTCAATGGAACTCCAACATGGATAAGAGCAGGCAAAAAACAGACTTCAAATTTAAAGCAGCTAAAGAAGATCCACAAGCAAAATACACATTTTAATAATAACAAGGGAAAAAAAAAAGAACTGGTATTTTGTCTAAAAAGAGCTAAGCCTGATCTCAGTAAGGCGGTACTCCTGGAGGCCAAATTGAAAAGAGGGGATAAGAGCACCAAAGTGTATCTTCCTTAGTAAAACTCTTCCTTAATAACTTAGAAAAATTGTGAGAATGACAAAACAAAACCATAAAGTATTTCATACAGGAACATCTTTAGGAGAGGACAAGAGCTGCAGTTACCTTAGCAAAGAAATGACCCTCATGTGCTCCTGGCCTCCCCAGACATAATTCCCCAGTCAAAGCAGTGTTCCTCCTGCCTCGTGTCTTCTGACTGGTGTTAGGATCTAACCACATTATGTACATGCAACCTCAGAGCTGCCTCAGAGGCACACTGAACGACAGTGAACTTTGGGTACAATTAGACTGAGCCCACTGCATCTTCCTTGAGCAGTGTTTAAGAGGCTCAACGCAGAGTGTTCCCTACAAAGGTTTGTTTGGGGTTTTAGAGATGTTCTGTTTTTACAAGCATTCTCCATTGTGTGACTGTGCCTGACAGTTTGCCTTCTACAAAGGAAACTAACAGTGTTGGGCATTACATTAAGGAACAGAGAAGATTATGGTATTTTGACCTTCTTCTATTTCTCTACAAAAATTAAAAAGTACAAAAACCTTAGGGAGGCTTTGTTTTTTTTCTTAAATAGCTGAATGACTAAGTCCCTCTCTAGTAAGTCTGTCTTGGCTGTTCAGCCTCTTGCAGACAAGTCTTGTCAGACAAATGTCTGACAACTAGATTATAGACTACTTGTTTTAAGAGTTTTTGAAAAACGAAGCTTGAATCTCCAGTATTTTGAAAGACAAGCACAGTATTTGGTCTGCACAGCTTATAGCACCTATTCAAACCTTCATTAAAGCAACAGTGCCAGCCTACTGCAGCCAAATACTGATGTCACTATGAGGCAATGCTCAACTCGATGCTATAGTTGCCCACATAGTCATGATGAATATGTCTCTGTTGTGCTCTATATCGAAAAAATACAGGCACTAAGTAGAACATTTTGATAGAAGTTAGATTAGTTTTAGTTAAAAGAGTCTAAGCAAACACTTACATGTAGGAGAACCACACACTTACCACCCTGGTGGAAATTCATCTGGAAAGTGTTAGCGACAAAAGAACAAATCTTTGAATAATTTCTATCCACATAAGCACTAGTCAATATTTTGAATGTATTAAAGCTGATCAAGTGCCATTTTATATCACATAATGCTTTTTAGAAACTTCAGAACACAACAGTTACTTTAAGGTTTTTACCACACAGTATAAAAGTAAATAAATATTCTAAACCATGTTCATACAGTCTTCTTCATAGCAGCTGTGCAGAGCTCTATGCTATGGAAAACTGCCTTAATTGCAGAAACTTGCCCAGACATCTTGCAATCATAAAAATCAAAAGTGATCTTATACTTCACTGTATTAAACTGTATTAAGAATAAACACTTATCAATTTTTCTTTGTTGGCTCTACTACTTCATAAGCCCAAAATTTAATTTAGTAGGTAGTGAGTGCTATTACCCCTTTTCCTATAGTAGTCTGAATATTATACCTTATTTTCTCTTCTTGGTTAAAAAACCTTCAACAAGAGAGGCACTAAGTGAAAATACAGATTATACATTTATCATATTGCCACTTGCAAATCAGTAGAACCACTTACTATTTGACAGAAAGTCCAGTATAAATACCAGCTTTTTCCTTGCACTTGAAAAAAATCATGTAATTCTCATACATTCAGAGCAAGTTGAGCAACTTCATTTTAACATGGTTAAAAAGCTCAGCCAATCCGAGCTACCTGACCTCTAGTACAGTTACAACCAAAATGCTTTAAATAAGTTGGTGCTGCTCCATACCTGACAGTGCACTCCTCCTGCATTCACGTTACGGTGCCTGCCCTGGATTTCAGCAATGTCCCTTACATAACTATCATCAGTGCCGCCCAGAACACACATTTGTCACATTCGCCATCCCCACCCTTCATACAACGCAAGGCAAAGAGCAAGTGGATTGATCTTTCAAACTAAGGGAAGCTCTCCTTAAATGATGCAAAACCATACGTAGCATTGTAATGTATGAAAGAGGAAGAAATCTCTGATTGATTACACATAGTAAAGCAAATAGAGCACTTCTTGGCTGGTGTCACTAAGCCAAAAACCAAGATCTTATTTATCAATAAGAGTTGAATTCCTCAGGAATTTTCTATTTTCTACAAGTTCCATTAAATTACAACAGTTGATTATTCATTTTGAGGAGAAAAAGAAAAAACTTACAGTGCTGTTGTCTTGTGAAAACAAATGAGTGCTTCATAAGCAGGGTTCCAAGTCACAGAACCAGCTGGGGCTTTTCGTGCTGGATAATCAATCTCGATTTCAAAACTGGAAGAAAGAAAAGCGATAATTAGACTTGACAAACTCCAGAGAATTAAGCAAATTAACAGAACAAACAAGGATTGATCTAAAGGATACCCCACAAAAGAAACAGATCCAAGAGCAAACATCCAGTGTCATAAATAGTTACAGACATTTTGCAGCAAAATAATGTGATTAAAAAGTTCTAACTCTGTGACCAAAGATCTGTATTAATAGCTCAGAACTATGAGTCTCATTCCCAACCAGCTCTCACTTTTGGCCATTTATCAGTGCCATAGCCCTCTGGCCTCTCATGTATGTAAATAAATGGTATTTTTAATGCACACAGCCCTTTGGAGACTTTCAAGTGGTTGCAATTCCTATCATCTTTAAAAATAGCTAGCACCCTGAAGAAAATAAGTCTAAACCTTCAGCATTTCAGGCTGCTCTAGAATAGCTACTCAACAGTATTAATATTCAGTACTAACAGGACAAATACAGAACACTAACCACAAGGGCTGGTGTGTGTGTGTATATCTGGGTGTAAGACGGAAGGTGGCAGAGGGCAGAGATTCCCCTAGTGTTCCTTGCATGGCATAAGATCCTGGAAGTGAGTAACTGAGTGGTCTTAAGGTCAACATATGATGTCATCAGGAATAAATGACATTATGACTTATTCCAGAATAGATACTCAAAGAGGTGCACCAAAATCACAGGCAGTAGTTCTGCCAGAAAGGAAGGTCCTGATGAGGATTCCTGTGTGCAAACACATCAACATTATATCATTGAGAAAAATAACAAGAAGTAGTAAAATTGTCACATTTTTGTATTAAAAAGGAACATGGTGCTCCAATGTGATGCCATTTTTGACCCAACTCAGAATTTTACTCAGCTACTCGTGTCAAACTGTAGCATATGGCACAGCCAGAGGTGATGTTCTTGGTAGAGAAAACATCCATTTCTGACTTCTAAATCCCAGCTAATGAGCAGTTCATCATACCCCTCAGTAAAACATGCTTGGATCCATCTTGCAAAAACTGGATTGTCTAATGCTGTTTGAACACTATGCGAAAACATCTTCTATTATAGATGAGACATTACTAAGACCACATCTGCTTCACTCTAGATTAGCACAAAGGAGCAAGTTTCCCCCAGACCCCTGCTACCAGGTTTTAAAAATGCCATATTCCTTCACATCAGTGACTTCACTCAGTCTCCACCTTGTGCCTGAATGGAAGTTTAAACTATCTGAATCCATTTAAATTCTGTATTGCTTGGATGTGTAGTACTTGTCTTAGGGATAACAACAGCCCTGAAGTGTTCTTACCATAAATTCAGTTTGCATTATTTTATCTGGGAATTCCAAGCTATGGACACCAGCCCTTTTAAACTGTATCTGAAATTTATTTTGGAGATCAATGTTCCAGAACCATATGAATGTTTCTCTTCTCCTGTGTCTGTAGAAATCAGTGTGGGGAGGAAAACAGATACATTCAATGCAAAGACATGCACAACCTTGTTCTGCACCTAACATGGGGTACTGACAGAACGGAGGAAAACCACACCGACTTGCACACTAAAACCCAAGAACCTACCTTATAATCCAGTCTTAAATTCAGCGCTTAAGATCTTTCCTACCGAATTCAATGACTCTCAGAAGAGGTTTCTAACCAATTTTTTATTGCCAGAGTATACCACCAGGTGGCAAGATTGTGAAATAAAGACATTTCAAAAATCATTCCTATAACCCACTCAGTGCTGCCTCAAGGACCCTTTGCTGGGACATGATAATTGTTTTATGAGGACTTAGGCAAGTACTTAAAATGTCCCTGCAAAATTGTCTGTGAAATAAAGTATCGTAACCTCTTGTCATGGCTCTTCACGTAAGTCAATTTACTCACAGCTGTGACAGATAAACGCTACACATAATTTCCAGTAGTTGAAACACACAAAAGTTGTGCCCATCAGCTGTACTTCTCAAAACAGCTTGGTTTTCCCACCATCTCCCCTTTGCTTCCTCTTCCTACAATACCCATTTTACCCTTTCTGAAAGAGTCTAACGTCTGACGACTGCAGGAATTATGTATTTAACATGGACTACAACTTAACAAAGGTGGCTAATAAAATTATTCTGCAAAGGGAGAGAAAAGACTTTACTCAGGGTATACTTATAATACATTAGGTCATTTTTTTTTTTCTCCATGATATTTTAATTCCTCATGTTATATACCCTAATTATCTGTAAACCAAGACAAAGGACAGTGCTTCTAAGATCTACCATACAAGAAGCAACTGTGTGCTACAGACAGATGCGCTTGGCTCAGTGGGCAGCATTTTATATAGAATATGTTTCTTCGCAATGTCATTTGAATTCAAACTTTGGGAAAAATAGAAGCCTTCAGTAACCACTCAGAAGTCTGTCACTGTAATGCCTCATCCCTAGATCACAAAGGACACAATGTAAGCACAGAGTCCAGCATTATGTATTCTATATGCATCTATATTCCCACAGATACATACAGGTAAATCAAAGGATGTGAAATATTAGTGAGGCTTTACCTTCCTGGTAACAAAATAAGCAAGTTGCATAGCTGAACAAACTGATGAACAATTCTAGTGGAACAGGCAACCTGAAAACTGTGATTCTAGGAATAGCTTAGGGACCTTCTCCTTCCATTTGTAGTGTGGCACCTGCTTAACAACATGCAGCTATGCTTCACAACTGTTTAAAATATTGTCCTTACCCCTTGAGCTAGAAGAAATTAGGTAGGTGTAAAATAATCAGGATGTCAAGCACATTAAATGTCAAGCATAGATAAGAACCAAAATTGGAATCTCTTGAAGATGCTAGTACTCCCACAGTTGGGTAAAAAGTGTTAACTTAGTAACTACCACCATTTGGGAGTTGTATTTTGATACAAAAGACAAAATTCTTTGCTTTAATGGCGCCTACTAGCTTGAAAACTGATCTGCCATTCAAAAGTAGAAGTAGATGCTATCAAAGTTATCAAGAAAGCTTCCTGCTCCAAAAGAGATTTTTATTTGGGACTCTTCCATTCAAACACTGCAGGGTACTGAAATTAAATAATATTAAGAATATTGAATAATAGTAATAAAGAACAAAGAATAAAAAATAAAATACAAATCCAAACAAACCCCCCCCACGCACACACTTTGCAGGAGAAAAAGGAAGGGATGAGCCAGTGTTACACAGGAGGGCACCAAAAATTTAGACTGCTAAATAAACTGCTGAGTTATAAAACGTTTCTTCACCCATTGAAACAAGTAGCTTGCTTATTCAATTTTTAATTCCAGAATTCAATCACTATCAGAATTAAAAGCGAGCACTCTTTCCCCAGTGAATATATACTAACTGAATATTTTAAAGGGAAGATAGCTAAAATCTAAATTAGATTGGAAGCTCTTTCAAAAAGAGATTTTCTTCTAAGTTCATACCGTATTAGCAAAGCATAGTCTCAAATCCAGAAACCTAAGCTGTGGTTAACTAAAATTGAAGCACTGAAAAAATACATGAGAACACAATGCACATCATGCTGTGATTACATAGTAACACCTACGACTAGATGTCACAATACACAAACGTATTTTTTGCCTATAATGAGCTTCTCCTTTATTATCCCTGTTTCCTTCCACATTACCTATTTCATTCTCTATTTGAACTGCATGGCAAAAGTAGCCTTACAGGACATTCAGTGCTTAGGAATGGCTCTACTCAGAAGGCTTCAACTGAGAAATTCCCTAAAAAAAGCCTGTGGCATTGGACAGGCCATGACTCTTTCCCAGAGAGTTTTACATAGCAAGAATGCATTACAAAATACTGAGGCATTTAGATACTCATGTGGAAGGGATTCAGACTCTTGGACAGAAGCAGAATGGAAACTTTCCTCATTTCTGATTATTCCAAGTCTACTCATCCGCTTTCCTTCCAACCGTGGGGTGCTCCTCTGGGAAGAGCAAGAACAGAATCAATTGATTGATAAATGGACCAAGAGAAATTGGACTAAGGTCGCCAAATCACTCTGTCTCAGCCATATCAAGCTGTCAGCCAGCAGTAATAATGAAATTGATGTGATCTGAAGTAACCCAGCATCAAGGTTAGAACTCCTCCATGTAACTGTGCCCTAGCTGCACACTGAGTAAGAGAAGAAGTCAGTAGAGTTGAAACATGTTCTTCTTTAAAGTTACAGAAAACATCTAGTAGGTCATACCTTTACCGATATGGATTTTTCTAGGTGTTATGATTTTTAGATTATAAGAGAAGAGTCTCAAACTCATAAACCTACACAATTCTACAATCAATTTACAGAATTAGGCCAACATGTATTTACTGCCCTGGATTACGCAATGAAGGCTCTGCTGGCTGTTGAGTACTTTCTAACATGCCATCTCCTTCTAATCCATAGTGCTAAGATTATCACGCCAACTTGAATCTATACCTCAATACAACGCTAACAAGAAAGTACTAAGTATAGAAGTATTAATAACTGGCGTCAAAATGACATTAAAGGATTTTATGGTTCTTCTTTGCCTAATGAAACAGTAAGAAAATATATAAACCCAAAAATTACCTATGTAGAATGAGCCTATGCCATACAGCTGAGCACTTATTCCTGAGGTCTTCAACAAAATAACATCTTTCTCTTCCTAGAGAGCACCGTGAACCCATTCCAGACTCAGACAATTTGATTATGTGCTCATATTAAAAAAGTAAATATATATAACCCTCTTCAACATTCAAGAACACTTTGTAAAGCACTTTATAAAAATCAGTCTTACTGAGAGAGTACATACACTTGATTTATTTCAGGAAACCAAATAAAAATAACACAAGTGCCACCAATCCTTTATTCGGAGTAACAGAACTTCCCATGGACTGACCTTGCTGTTCAAAATCCTGGACAATAAAACCTGACAGTTAAGAACATGCAAAACACTCCATCTGGGCAGAAACTTTGTTAAAAAATAGCAATCAGAAAGGAGCATTGCATGCAAAAGCAGAATGAAAAAGAAATAGGAGGAGGAGGATTTGGGAGATAAAAAATTAAATAGTATGTTAGGTATCAGAGCATAAAATGCAAAAGATTAAACCCAGCAAACTGAAGATATTTTGAAGCTTGCAGCTTCATTTTGGCTTCAGTAATGATTTCATAAGCACAGGTTTGTGTGTAACATGCCACTAGCAAGCTGTGTATAAAGCAAGGTGCTACACACAAGCAGTGACTGCCAGGTAATAGGCAAAAGGCAGACAGGCTATGGCAGCAGAGCAGGGCAGGGTGTTGTTCCTTTCCAGGTTTTGAAGGTGACAGTGGCTATCTGGGTAATACAGACTAGTAATCCTGGCACCTCTATCAGGAAAATGAGAAAAGAATTATTAAATCTACACCTTTCATTAAGGAGAACAGTTGCTTTCCTTTGCTGTAAAGGGAAGTCACGCCTCACAGACCTGCTGCGTGCGTGTGCATGAGGGAGAGTCAGCTGGACCTATATATGTTATTATCACAACCCAGTGGATATTCATAGGCTTCAAAAGTGCCTTCCACAGAGAGTCATATGCAAATGAAGCCACTACAAGATAATCTAGAAAGCCTTTGCTTTTAAGAAAAGTCTGGTTAAAAGATGGGAACAGGAGCAGGAGTGTTTGGTTCTCCTGCTGGCAGCAAGTCACCAGCAAAGCCCTTTGGGAAGTCTCTGAGTGTTCCCATGTTAACCAGAAAAGGGAGCAGGCAGCAACCTGGCAAAGCCAAGTGAAGATGCAAAAGTATTCATGGCGAAATACTGAGGGCTAACCATGGGGACGTGTGAAAGGACCTTTCAAGGCTCCAACTGGATATCAAAGTGCCAGATGAAATTCAATACACGTATAAAAAACAGCCCTACCACTATGGCTCCAATGGGTGATCTCCAAACTACCCATTTCCACGCAAAAGTGACATTCTGGGATGACTGTGGAAGTTGGCCTTTCCTGGGAAAGCATCCCTTTCATTTTCATATGCAAAATCTCGGTGCATGACCACACATAGCAGAAAACAGTTGCATTATGTACCCTCACACAGCAATCACCACTGCTGTTGGTTGGATGGAAGTCTCTTGATGGTAAGTACTACTTTAGCTGACAGCTAAACAATCCCCCAGGCTAAATCTCCAGAAAGACTGGGACCCTATGGGACCCTGAGCACCAGCAAACATCGCTTACAAAGCAGATCTTCTACGGAAAGATGATTTGCAGGATAAACAATATGCAGTGTCATGTTGGAAGGTCACGAAGATTACTTTAAACCTGTTAGAATTCACAATTTTAACACCTCAAAAAGTACCACCCTCCCTGGTTTACTGCAGGAAAAAGGTGAGAGTTTTGCAATCTTGCCAAAGACCAAGGAATGAAATAGAAATAAGATTTATATCTATCAAGTTTCCCAGAAGCAGCTCCACAAGGAAGAGTTCCTATGGACTGATTTATATATAAAATGCAGTATGATCATTTATCAACTGATCAAGTTTTGCTCTAGTGGTTTATGCAACATCAGCAAAGTCCCTCAAGTGTGCTTATAGCCATATACTCAATTAGGGACCACACTCTCATTCACCTTTGTTTGGAATCACATCCAAGACATTTAAAATTGTAACTTCAATTATAGCATTAAAAAAACCTGCTCTATACTCTCATCAGAGAAGTTTCTGAAGGATGCTATTAATAACTATTGAAACATACAAAAAATGGCAGAAAAGCAAAAGTGCGACAAATATTTCCCATTAATGTATGCATACAGTTTCAGTTAAGACAAATCTTCTTGCAAGAAACGTGTTTATATAATACTCTTAAGTTGTTATATCATCAAACTGACTCTAAGTTTATAATGGGGTCATTTTGATTTAGGTACTGGAAAAATTTAAGCTGGAAGGAACAAAATTAAAATATACATGGAAATAACAGAGGTAAAATCCTGGAGGAAAACTCTCTTAATACATTGAAAAGGAGGAAAAAAAGTAAAGATGAAAGAAACAAAGCTTTGTTTCTGGGCTCCTAATGAACACCAAAAGCCCAAGCACAGAGCAGGGACTTGGGATTCAGCCATCAGCTCATACCACAGTGTGTAAGACAGATTCATCATGTGCTGCCCTGCACAAATTAACTAAGTCTTTGCAATGAGTAGGAGGGTCACCTGTTGGCCTTCACTTACTGTACCACAGGCATTTCTAAGGGAGCACCTTGGCTTTTCTCCCAGTCCATCATAGAATCACAGAATGGTTTGGGTTGGAAAGGACCTTAAGATCATCCAGTTCCGATCCCCTGCCATGGGTAGGGATGCTTCACACTAGACCATGTCACCCAAGGCTCTGTTCAGCCTGGCCTTGAACACTGTCAGGGATGAAGAATTTATCACTTCTTTGGGCAATCTGTTCCAGGGCTTCACCACCCTCACAGTAAAGAGCTTCGTCCTTATATCTAACTTGAACTTCCCCTGTTTTAAATTTAAACCCATCACCCCTTATCCTATCACTACAGTCCCTGATGAAGATGTACAAACATAACCACCTCCACTTGCATAACAAACCTAAGACAGGATTAAAAAAAACCCACCAAAACAACCAATAAAACACCACACCAAAAACTCCAACAGCTATTAGAGGTAAGAATGGGAACTTCACATATACAAACTTTCAACTTGAAGAGATTTAAAGAAGCCCATCCTGCAGCAGGGACCACCTGCCCAGAAGGCACTGCTTGATCAGCTGTGCCGTTATTAATCTTACCAAAGCACTATTTGAGCAGCCAGCTGCAACATTACTTTTAAGCAACTATTACCAAAGCACTGTTTGAGCAGCCAGCTGCAACATTACTTTTAAGCAACATCACTTTTAATCCTGCTTCATGCTTGGATGAAATAAATAATTTCAATAGAGAATTCTGTTGCAAATGGCAATTTTTTTTCTTGGCATTTCCTTGCTTTTGGAATCTGGATTACCCTTCATACTCAGTGTGACTGAAGTGGAACTGATACATGATAATGGCTTAAATACTGCAGGACTTTTATGCAAGAAGATTAATAGGAAATACATGCACAAAGAAATTATCCAAACTATGCAACATTAATGCTACTCACAGTATGCCAAGGACACAGAGAAAAGGGATATCAAATCACACTTCTAATTCCCAAATAAAGGCCTGTTACAAGTCTCTAAGCTCCTGATCTAGGGAAAGCCAGAAGCTGCTTCCCATGGGTGAACAAACCCATGACAGAGTGTACCATACCGGCCCTATCTTGCCTTTGAGAGTAGCAGCAGCTTATGACTCCTCCTGAATCCGCAGCTGAGCTGTAGTATGGCACTTTAAAGGTGTACTTGACCCATGGAAAGACATCTCAGGAGCTCACAGGATTTAAAAGACACTTGCTTCAAAAGGTAAAGGATGAAACTATGAAGGTAAAGGATGAAACTATGTCCATATGGTGCTGTTTAATGCCCTGTGCATCTAACCCTACCTTGTACCATTGTGATTCTGGAACTTAGGGCAACCAAGGAAAAAGCAGTTGGGAAAACAAGATAACGACTCAATAGAAAAAGTTCTTGCAGCTGGGAATGGGAGCCAGCACAATGACACACCTACACTCCTCAGGCTAGAGTGACACTAGTCTTTGTCAAGCGACCACCTTGCATATTTAAAGGAGGGTAAAAGAGAGAAAACACTTAAGGAGAAAGGCAGATACATGAACCCTCACAGCAAGCATTCAATGGTGGAAGGAAGACAAGGCCTTTCAGCACTGTCTTCTACCAGAGGTAAATGTGATTGCAAGAATGACTCAGCCGTGTGTGCTTGCGGCCCAGAACCCTGTGTGCTGGGCTGCATCCTCAGAGCGTGAGCAGCAGGTAGAGGGAGGGGATTCTCCCCCTCTGCTGTGCTCTGGGGAGACCCCCCTGCAGCCCTGATCCAGCTCTGGGGCAGGAACACAAGAGGGACTTGGAGCTGTTGGAGTGAGTTCAGAGGAGGCCATGGAGATGCTGCAGGGGCTGGAGAGGGACTTCCTACAAGGGCAGGCAGGACCCGGAACGTGGGGGAATGGCTTTAAACTGACAGAGGGGAGCCTGAGATGAGCTCTTAGGAAGAAGCTCTTTACTGTGAAAATAATGTTTTGAAATTTTTCTGATTATTTGTTGCATTTTTTAAAATTATTCTAATATATGTACAGCTTCTGACTAACTCACCCAATTTGCTTCACAATGTAACAAATTGTTACATTTTTGCTTTTGATCTCTGAAAATAAGGAAAAGTATTCATAGGATCACAGACAGCTTTGCCTTGGAAGGGACCTTAAAGCTCATCCAGTTTCAGCCCCCTGCCAAGGGCAGGGACACGTTCCACTAGGGCAGGTTGCTCCAAGCCCCTGTGTCCAACCTGGCCTTGAACACTGCCAGGGATGGGGCAGCCACAGCTTCTCTGGGCACCCCGTGCTAGTGCCTCAGCACCCTCACAGGGAAGAACTTCTGCCTAAGAGCTGATCTCAATCACCCCTCTGTCAGGGTAAAGTTTCTTAGTCTCTTGCTTCTTTACAGCCATTACCATCTGCTCTCTAGCAGGCAACTTTGCAAACTTGTTTTCCCTTCAGACTACTACTCAAAGACACCAATAAAACAAAAACTACTCGGTAAGCTGATGCAGATTGCTAGATACTGGCCTACACAAAGCTCATCACCTTGGCCTGGATATTATAATCAATAATAATTTAGATATTGTATGCAAAATGACACCCTATTCCCCCCTTGGAATTATTAAGCTTCAGTATAGACTTCCTCAGCCAAAATGAATCAGTCAGAAATAACAGTTTCATTTCTTTCCAACTAATTCAAAACTAGCTCATGGGGAAAAAAAGAAAAGGCAAATTTTCTTCGCCTCTGAAACACAAAAGACTGTTCCATATTTCTAGTGCTTGAAAGAATGCAAGTAATAATACTGCCCAAATGTTTCTTCTTTTAAAATTAGCACCTAAAATTAAAAAAGCAGCTTCCATATCCTGTAGGATTTCCTTATGTGCTTAACTCCTCATGGGTTTGCTATAAATGGAGCAAAGAAACCTAATACTGGAGCAAACGAAAAAAGAACCGTCTTGACCTTGTTCCAGAAGGAAAAAGATTAAAAGAAGCAGTATCCAAACACTGCCCATAAAACAAGAAGCTCAGTTTGGTGACTGCTGTAGCTCAGAGCTCCTATAGCCCAGATGCACCCACTCGATGCAGAATTAGGCAAAGCAGATCTCACAGCCCTTACTATTTTTGCATTGACAGTGAGAATGTCTGGTGTGTTGGCAGCACTTCACAAAGCCTCAACAGCCACAATGCAGCTCCCCCCAGCCATGCCCCTCCAGGCAGTACAAGCATGGCTACAAGGCTCCTCAGCTCCCGACAAGGCACAGAGAAGTGCTGTGCAAAGCAGGTCTGCGTTTGCGGGGAGCAGATGTGAAGATACCCAACCTAACTATCAGATTAAGTTTACTTCAAGCTGGCACACAAAACACCCACCTGCTATAGCAACACAAGCTGCAAACACTGCCATTTCCCACTCAACCCTCCTTTCACCTCCAGCTTCCTGGGAATTGCAGCTACTTAGCCAGCTTTCTGGGTGGGCACTGTGATTACCCTGTTTACCATTCCACTACAGCTGAAGGATAAGGTGAAGATGACCCACCAGCTCAGGATGGCACAAACTGTGCCTACCTGCTTTCTTAAAGCTTTACTTCACTGTGACACAGCAGGCAACTCCAAAAGCAGTTCAAGGTCTCGTTCCTAATTCTTTAAGCAACCCCATTTCTTTATAGAGTAAGTTTTGACTGTGAGCTGTCAGACCTACATTTCCCTGGAATGGATATATACCCAGGAAGAAAAAATGGGAACTCTGTGAATGAAGTCTTCTCTGGTGACAGTACAGACGCAAAGCAGCCATTTGGCTGGCAGACAAAGCTGAAATGAAGCCATCTCTGGGAAACTCCACTCCTGAGCAAGATCATCACAACACCAAGAGTGGCTCTGGATCCCAAAATTTTATATTCGTTAGCAACCTCTTTCAATCATCTTTTATTGCCGAAATTCTACACTGATATCAAAGTTCTGACCCAGAAAAGATTGATTTCACATAACAGTGACAGCTAGCAATGGCAACAGCTCTTTGTAAATGACAGATAAGCACCACACTAAAAATTCTCCTTTGGAAATGACTGATGGCTATAGCTACAGTCCAAGATATTAGACATATTTTGTGAGAACCACCGAAGCGTAGGTAACTCAAAAAGACAGGACAAATACCTAAAAGGATGATCAGACAATCATGGTACTCCCCAGTTTTCAACAACATGAGAATTTCCTAAAGTACATATTATGTATTATTCATTTCTAACACAAATGCTTCAGGAAAACAAGTCTGGTAAAAACTCATTGCTCTTCGTCAATTAAAGCAGTTAAACATTCTGGTACTCTGTGTCACCGCTGTCCACAAGCAACCAAGGATAGAAATTTGTGGGCACAGCTGTGTGGAAAGGGCACAGACCTCACTGCTGGCACTCCACTTGGCCAAAGGCACAGCTAATACCTTGTACTGTCAATTCTGAATGTCTGTAGCCATGAATCAGCCTTTGTCCTAAGCCTAGGATTACATCTTGAAACACTCATATTATTATTCAGAAGAGTGTCTTAAAATCCTGTCAAACTAATTTAATGCAAGAATTATTTTTTAATATGCCCCTAATTTTTCAACATCAAGGTCCTGGAGCAGGAATTAAAACAAACCTACAAATATAAGTGTAGCTTATTTAAAAATAGAACGAACTGACACAGCCACCTAATTTCACAATAACAGGAACAACCTTTCTGGAGATAAAGCAGTGCTTAGTTTGCTTATCAGAAAATTCAGTAACTCATTAAACATCTGAAAATGCAAAAATGTGTTGGGAATGATATGAAAAAAAAATCTTAATTGAAAAATAATGGCTTGTCTGGATTTTATTTTCCTTGCATCTTTTCAAAGAAAAATTAGACAGCTCTGCACTCATATTGAATCTAAATATAATTGCAATATATGCTGCTAGCTAATTCTCATCGGAGAGGTGACATATCAGTAGCAACCAGACCCTGATATGGATTAGGATAAGAGGGAAGACAGAGAAGGAAGAACATAGAGCTCTCTTCTACCTAGCGCTTTTCATGCACACTGTACATCGAGACGACCAAACAACATAGTGAACTTGGTGAATAATGAATGCCAAAATGAACAGAAAATTCAGAGGCAATAAGCAAGGGAGAAAAGCTCCAAGCTGACACTTCCCAGGAGAGAGGCTGGGCCAGATGGCAGGAACACTTTTGGCCAGACACCTGCCCAGGCAAGAGCTGCAGTTCAGAAATGAAAGGGAGCAGAAGGAAGGAAAAGAACAAAGGGAAAGAACAATCATTAAAAATGGGATTTGTAGCCTGCAGGACTCCTAATCCAGAACCTTCTAAGTAAGAGAGAGGTACAAAATAAACCAGAAACTCACTATTATCAGTTCGGAAAATTAAACTCATTGCCACTTCAGATTATGGACACAGAAATTCCTTCTGGCTGCTGTATGGATTTCCTGGCTTTCTAGAAATATAATTCAACTATTTTTTAATTAGTAAATCCTACATGTGCTTTAGGCAACATAAAGCATCTTGCCATCTAATTGTGTTCTTCAGGTGTACTTTCCCCCCGTCAACTTCCCTGACAGTACTGGGAAGAAAGAAAAAGCTTTTCTCTGTATATTCAGATTTTTAATTTGTTTGCCTTAAGGCTTAATGTATATTTGAGCTATCAAAAGCGATTTCCCTGCTCACTGAGCAAGTATTCTCAACAATTACTTTCTAATTTACTACTATTAGGGAATGATTACACAGGCACCGGTAATAGTAATGCAGGCAGGTCAGGGTGCATCGAAGATTCCTTTCTGGGCAGGAAATTTCATTAAATATAAAAATAAAGTTTATGGAAGTGGAGCACAGGGCTGCTGTGAGTTGGCTTTGGGACATAAGTGACAAAGTTGCAACTAAATTAGGAAAGGATAATAAAGGACAACAAGAACCTCACATGACCCCAAGCCTATCTATGTTATGTGAAAATACCACTTTCAGAAGAGGACGGCTTAAAACAGTGTATCAAAATATACCTTAAAGACCTGAAATTGGACTATTTCTTATGTCCTGATGTCTGCTAAACCCAAATAATTTGTACACTATTGCACTGGGCTTCATGAGAGAAAGAAAACACAAAGTAAGAAAATGTAAAATGTGTGCAGAATGGATCTAAGATAGTTTTTGTATATATAGGGCCGTCATCTGAAAGGAGCATGCACCTGATATGCAGTTACAAAAAGAAACCCATGACTAAGCTGAGAATCAGAAAGAGGCATGTAACCCAAGCACCAGGTGGCAGGGACATTCATCAAAGAAAGGGTAAAGCCTTAAGCTCAGCAGCTCCTGTTGGAATGCTCTACTGCTGAGAAGCTCTGCTGGTTCATAGAGTGATAGTGCTATCAACATTTACAGAACCCAGTAGTTGGGATAGTGCTGTGGTTTAGATTTGAACTGAGAATAAAGTTGATGTTTCAGTTGTTGCTCAGCAGAGCTGACCCTAACCAAGGACTTTTCAGTGTCTCAGGCTCTGCCAGTGAGGACGGGCACAAGCAGCTGGAAGGGAGCAGAGCTAGGACAGTGACCTGAATTGGCCAGAGGGGTATTCCAGACCACAGAGCATCAGGATCAATACAGACACTGGAGGATGGCCAGGGGGCAGTGATCACTGCAAGGGGATGTGCTGGGGAGATACTGTGCATGCATAACTTCACATTCCTTAGTTTTATTCCTCTCCTTTTTTTCTTTTCACTACAATTATGATCACAGTTTATTTCAATTATTAAGCTGTTCTTATCCCAACCCATGGGATTTTACCTTTGCCCTGATTTCCCTTCCCATCCCATGGGGGCAGTGGGGGAGCAAGTGAGCGGCTGCCTGGGACTTAGTTGTCAGCTAGAGTTGAACCATGACATGGGGAAACTGAACCAGAGGCTAAAGGGTGTACTTTTAAAAACCAAATGAAACACAGCAACCTTTTCATTACAGAATTAAACACCACTGGCTTTCAGTAGGACTTAGGAACCTAGCTGCTGGATACCTGAAGGTTTTCAGGCCCAAATAAGCACTGATTACAATTTCAATGAATTCCCATATTTCTTATTTTAACCCCCAGGTACAAGCAGAGGGATTTACCATCTCCGCTGAACTATGTTACTCTCCTGGGCAAGTCACAGGGTCTCAACTGCACAGAAACCCTACACCTGCACAAATATTTTAATCTATTTAAAAAAAATACTTGTGTATGTGAAAGTTAATCAAGAGGCACTGAAAAAATGTCTAAAGCGTCTCTGAAATTATCACAAAGTGCCAGCAGTTGTTGTAAGTGAACTGCTAAACAGAGTTAAAATCCACAGCAAGATCAGATTCCAAATAGGAGTATATTCACTAAAAAGGTTGAATACAAAACTCGGGAATATTTCATTGAACACCATGACAAAACAATAGACTGGAACATGGAAAAAAGGATCAGGACAGTTTAAGAAAGTGAAGACTGAACAACATGAAAGACAAACATCAGCTTGTGCAGCAACACTTACCACACATTGGAATACCATAGCTAACTCACAAAGTCCATTATAGCACACAATATAGAAAATGCATGGGATGTCAAAAGGTGCCAACATGCAGAAATCAGGAGGTCGTTCAGTGGGTAGAGCAGAAATGCAGGCGATGCCCTCCTGTCACTAAAATAAAGTGTGAACCAAGCAAACAAAAATCACACAGCAGCTCCCTAAGAATGACTGGAACCATGCTCAACGCACAGGTACCGCCTCTGCATCAGGAACATGACTACAAAAACAGACTCCTGTTTCTTCAAGTAAAGAAAAAATAATGAGTCCATAAATAATAGTCTAAGGTTTGGGGTTTTTTTCATTAAACCATGTCATGATGTTAAACTATTTTAAATACAAAAAAATCAAATCAGGTTTGTTAAAAGAAGTATTAAATATTTGTATGAAAGGAATGAAGAACAAGAAGGCTTCTCATTTTTTTCATTACTATTGAAAAGCATTGAGTGGGCACTACAAAAATTAGAAGTTGTTTGGTAGACAAAAGTAATGTTAGGATCTTTAAAGAAATCAAAATTTGTACAGAAAATAAGCTTTTGCAATTAAAGGCCAGTATGCTCTCTAGACACTGTGTATAAGACAATAGGAAATCTGGAAAAATAAAAGATACATGAGATTGCAAGACAAAATCCAAGTTTTCAACATAAACAACTGAGTTCCAGTATGGTTAGGGAAGCTACAGACCTTCTGTGGCCCCTGCTTCTTAGGATATGAAGCACTCCATACTGCTGCAACAGCAACAATAGTTCAGGTAAATGAAGTAAAACTAAGTTAACAGATCAGCCAGAGAAGAATGCCAGTAATGACAAGCAGCTGAGAAGAAGCTATTCCTAGAGAAATATAAATGTATGAACATAGAATGGTTATACAACTAAGAGCTGGAAGAAATCAAAAGCAAGGCTCTGTGACTAGCTGAGCTAATGAAGCCTTGCTTGGTCCTCTGCTCTGTAATAGTACGCAAGATCAAAATGAGCCTTCTTCCCAAATCAGTGACATTTCATAAGATCCTACTCCTGAGCAGCTTTTTGGTATTCAACAGGAATCATCAGCCTTTTCTGAAGTCTTTTTTACCCTCCACCCAGTCATCTGTTTTCACTTCTGGGAGGAACTCAGTGTCTTTCTGTCTATACCTGCTCGTCAAATAGGCTAGAACCAGCCCAAGGATTCAAGAACTATGGAAGTGCAGGGAAAGGGAGTATAAATGCAAAGACACACAACAGATTTGATCAGAATGTTTCCGAGGGTCACAACTGCCAAATCTTGTAGCTCCTCCTCAGTCATTTCATCTTCTCCCTTTGCATTTCCCTCCTCCTATCCTCATTCATAAGCATAGACTTAAGTCAGGAAAGGAATCTAGGTTTCAGGAATGAATCACCTTCCAACATTTACCTTTATGAGATTCTTTTCTTTTTGGAAACTCAGCAAGAAATCATACATATGCAACAGAAATCTCAACAAGCTAAATTTATTATAAGCTCAGAAAAAGAGAATTTTTTTTCTAGCTAGACAAATACTTTGCACAAGTTAAAATCAAGCCACTTCCTGATCATTAACAATGAGGACAAAGAAGGCAAATGGTCATGATGAACCTGTCAAACCCTCACAGCACCTCATTGTGAGGGAAGCTACCCTACTTTCCAAAGCATTTTTCTTCAGACTCATCACTTTCTGCTAACAGATGGGAAGCTGAAGATAGAAAGCAGGAGAGTTTATGCCTAGCATCAAGGGAGGGAGAAAGAAATCTCAGCAGGAGATCCTTAGAAAAAAAATAAATAATCAGCAACTGTCCTTGTCCTCAGCAAGTGGAGGGGAGGGGGAAAAATCAGTGAAGAATAAGGATTAAAGACTGTTTCTGGTGGTGCCCATGCTCTAAATGCCTGAGCTGAGCTCTACCAGCCTCTTCTGTCCTCTGCTTTTCTGCCATACTTGCTTCTACTTGCTCACTTTCCTAATTGCCCATCAGATCTCACATAAAAGTAGGAAATTAAGTTCTTCAGAAGTCTAACAAAGAATTCTATCAACAAAAAAGCTTCCTCACACTCCCAAAAATTGAAAACCATGTTTCTGCTGGAAGAGCCCAAACACTGAGACTAATATTTAATCCAAAATTCCTATCTCGATTATTTTCTTCAACAAATAGCCAGGATTTCACTAACTCAATGAGGTAATGATGGCAAAACACCATATATCACGCAATGACAAAACAAATGCAGTGCGGTGGTACACACTGAAGCAGCTCTCTGAGGAAGGAAGTTTATATTTTGCCATTGAGAGGCAGAGCTTTCTCAAGATTGTGATGATACAATAAAAATACCACTACCCTTAAATCGTGTAATTTCATTTCTTTCTTGCCACTACAAAACAAATCATGAGTGCTATTGGCTCATGAGAATATTTATTAGCAGCGGTACCAAACACAAACCCCTCAACTAATCAGGTTGAACTAAACATCATTAAACTTGCATTACACAGAGGGGAGAACAAACTGAACGAGTTTACCTAGTGCTGGAAACTACAATATGCTGAAAGTTTTTTTAGCATTATTTGTCATCATTTTCTAGACAAAGCAGCACACTACGTTTATTTTTGCATGTGTTTGTGTAGGCACGTGCCCTCTTCTAGCTAATTACATATACATGTATAAAGACTTGGGAAATACTGTCACTAAAGCACTGAAACCACATCATTTCAGCTGCACCCAACTTTAAATACAGATTGGAAACCAAGAAATTTTGCACAATGCTGATTGTAGGTTCTTTAGACTGAGCAGTTCCAGTGATCCTATAGTAGATAGGTGGCATCTACAAATGAAGTCGTTCACTTTTTTCTTGGTTTGTTTAGTGAAAAAACACCTTGAGGTCCTTAGCATTAGCAGAAGCACACTCTTGAATCTTCATGTGGTCATCACTTCCTCACTTCTAACCAGAATGAGAAGACTGCAATGAAGAGAAATATCATAGGAATGTTTTAATATAAATATAAAACTCTGCTTCTATCAAACATCTGCTTCTTCATATGACATTAATAATGCTTGAGACCTGATGACAATGTTATCAGTTCTAAATCGAACTTCTAACTCGTGTAAATGAGATTATACCACAAGAGACAGAACAGGATGGAATCGTATATTTCCCTTTGGGTTGAATTTCAAGAGCCAGCTGAAAGAATGCAGGTATTAAAAACTAATTGTATGCATATTCCTTCAAGTAAAAAGCCTCCATTTCTCTTCTTTCTAAAAGAAAAGAGGTCATCCTTGACACAGTAGGATGGGAATCAGGGTGAGAACATTTCTCAGGAGGTTTGCCTTTCACAGGGCCAGCAAGAATGATTCTGAAACAGGAGTGTGAAGACAATCAAGCTCTGTAGGCTAAGAATTCTCAGGCCATACACACACACATATCTATCTATCTATCTATCCCAAAATAATCAAAGACAAAGGTTTAACGAAAGTACTAATACTTCCATATATTATTTCTGCACAAATACTAGGTGCTCAACAGAAACAAAGAACTCAAACATACACACCCACATACACGCAGTTATGCAAAATGAAACCAGAAGTACATCACAGTTGGTTGTATATTATAGAAGTCAGAATATTGCCAAATAAAATTAAGTGTATCTCCTCCTTGTTAGGAAGCGAACTTCAACCTCTGCAGACTTGAAAAATCTACAGGGATCTGGATGAAATAGGGAAAATAAAATGTGAGCTGCCTCCTTAACTCTCAAGTGATGTAGGAGGACATTTGATTTCTGTTTCGCCCTGCAATGTGAATATAAAAGAAACTGCACTAGAGCAAGATCTCTGTCATAGGCACCAAGCACCATTTTCTCTTGGAATTATTGCATTAGACCATCAAGCAGGACAAGCACTGACAGAACAAATCAAAGAGGCATATTTATCTACAAACAATGCAACATATTAAATTGCCAATAATTACAGCTATAAAATTAAGCAGATTAGTTTATAATGTGGTTTTGTGACCACCTATTTTCTTGAAATTTATATTTAGCACCATCCTTATGAATTCTTCTGCAGTATCATTGTAAAGAAAATTTAAACCAGTTTATCTCATTTCCCTATTTTTTTCTTAATAGCCTGACATGTCATATAACCACATAAAGTATGGGATTATTTAGAGATTTGTCCTCCATCATTCCAAAACGAATCTTCCTTGAATTCTCATTTCCTGCCTGAAGTCTGAAAGAAAGTAATACAAAGAGAACTTCCAAGATTAACCTTGACTATGAAGCAGATCAGGAGTTCAGAGGATCCTCAATCAGAAACTGCTACATCTGGCAGGGTGATGAAAACACTAAAAAAGGTCTTGACTGGTCATCAACAAAATTGTAAAAGATGAGTCTAAGAATGAGCACTCCACATGGTGAAGACTGCCCTCTCATCACAGATTTCCTGTAATTCCCACAGAAATCTCTGACTTCTCATTGCAACTATCAGACAAGTCAATTCCAGTGATTTTGTGAGTGGCTGGAATTTTCCCAGAAATGTTTCCAAATACAGTCAAGTTCACGTGGCACACAAGGACCTGATTATAAAAGGAATTATTAATGGAAAACGGAGGGAAGCCCTTAGCTGGACTGTCAGAAGAAACTTCTGCAGACACAAACCGAACTTCACCTCTCTGAATTTAAGCTGTCTGTGCCCAGTGTAGCCCAGCACAACAGCAGGGCTGGGAAGTGGCAGTGAAAAGCACAGTTACAGACTCCACTCTCTGGTCAGCTAGAGGGAAGGAAGAACAGTTTTGAGCTTCATTATGAAAGGAAAGCAAAGCAACTTCTCAGTGAAGACTTAAAACTTCCCTTTTTACTTCACGGGAATTTTTAAGTAAATTCACTCATTGTTGGCCATTAAAAACAAGTCCTAAAATTGCAGGTATTCCGTGCTCAATTCTTAAACAGGGGAATAGTCATGTCTACATATTATTCCTCTCTCAAAAATAGCGTCAGTTCAGGATAACTTTGAGCTGTTTGGGTTGCAGTACTGGGATCGTTACCGATGATCAAATTCTATCAGTAACATGATTAAGTTTACATAATTATTTCCTATGAAGAAATGAGAAAACCCTGAAGTATTTTAATTTGACCCAAATAAGATGCAGATTATTTTAATTTATGATTAAATGAAAACTGAATACCATTAAGAACTCAAGGTGGGAGTTTGAAGTTGAAGTTAACCTGCGTTACCAGCTTAATGTCCTACTCTGTAACATGTACCAGAATGCCGCAGAAAGTAAGATGGAATAAAATGTACCTAGACATTTTCAGTTTCACTTGGTATTTCATACATAACACAAATTTAATTTGGCAAGAAGAAAAGCAATAAGAATAAAAGTCATCCATTTAAAATTGTATTTTTTGGTCCTAATTCTTGAAGATGTGAAAAGAAGTCTAAGATTCCATGGAAAATGCTCTATTAACACAGAACAGGGAAAAAACTATCCTGTGCAATAGGCATTCAGTAACTAGTAGATGAAAAAATATCGCTGCCAAGCAACTAAAAGCAGCATTAAATTTTGTAATAGTCTGAAATACAGTAAATTTCACTACAATATCAATGTGTGCTCAGGTATGTGAAATACACGACACAAAGGACATCTACGATCACATTAGAAAGACACTTCAATTTGTATTCACAGCAATAAAACTTCTTTTCATATACTTTATACATCAGTTAGATATATGAAACTGCTTCTCTCTTATACAACTTGGCACAAGCCATTCCCAAGAGTGGGAAAAACACAGTAAAAGGGGATATCAGAACTGATGTTTATAGTTCTTGTAAGAAGCCTTTTCTTCTTTAGTGTAGCTATCCTTCATCATCAGAAGTGGAGGCAGATACAAATTCATAGCAACTTGCTTTTTTCTTAAATCAATAAGAATGATCAATACCGCCGTATAAAACCACAGTGTTTTTTCCATTCTGGATTTTTTAATGCCCTCTTACGGAGATTACAGTACAAAACATTAAAATATGCAGCAGATTTGGCTGCCTTCCCTAGACTTTGAAATTTGCTTTTCTGACAGGAAGATGGGTGTTTCAGCTAGCAATGACATACCAAAAAGAAATCACAGCAAGCTTCCTCACTGGTATTTCTGTATCAGTATCATCCACACTTGTATCTTGAGTAATGGTTTGCCATGAAAATAATGATATTAATTAGAACATAATGAAAACAACCATTTTTTGCCTATTCCTAGCCATCACTACACTGGACAAATATTTGCACTGTTCATAGCCCTTAAGCATATGCCTGTCTAAAGTTACATAAACAGATTTGCTGTCAACTGACATACCTGCATTTTACCTATTTTAATTCTCAACTTCAAAACCAAACTATTTAACCTGTCACCGTCTAAATGTAACAGTAACTAAATGTCACATTTTCAGATAGTCAGAGAATTATTTTATTTATAGGCCAATGATAACAGAAGGCATCAGCAGCTTTCACAACTCAAAATTCCTTTGTATTGGTTGCAGCACATAAATTTCCAGTGTCTAGAAAGCCTGTGTAGACACAGTCATGATCTCTTAAAAATGGAAGGTCTTACAGTGAGCAATATCTTGTTAGACTAATGTGCTTACACTGAACGTTAGACAGTTATGTTCATATGTTGCAGACTCTATCAGCAACATATTCTTAGGACCAAAGCTATTCTGTAGCACAACAAAAAATAAAGTGAATACAAATTTAATTCTAACCCATAATTTCTTTCATCGCTACTCTGCGTTTGTATTTTTGCAAGTCCAGTCAAAGCATGCAAACTTGCACAGCATTTAATAAAATATGCAAAATCAGCACATTTGAGGCACAGAAATTATAATTTTTAGTGAAAGCATCACTAAGCATTATTTATACTTTTTTTTCCACTCAAATATTCTGAATTCAAGTCATCTTGCACTTAACAGTCAATTACAATGCAAAGCAGGTGGAGGTAAGTATAAATATATGTATGAGTTACATCCAGCATGAAGCAGCTGAGGCACATTCAGAAGGAATAGCAGCAAAAGAAAACTCTGAGCCAAGGCACAGGTATGTGTTAGTCTACCACCACTATACATGCTCTCCTGCCCGGGGAAGCAGGTTATCCTATCTTAAAAATGAAGTGGACTCAGGTCCACATTTTCAAAGCTGTTATAAGCTAAACAGTACTTGATAGTTGAGAATCTACTGATCCTAATTTTAATAACATCATATGGATAGGATGGAAGATGATAGAGGTACTATAACTCACTATGAGAACACAACAGGGAACACACAAAAAACCTCCAGTTCATTTTAGGAACACTTAAAGTTCCTGATTCTACAAAATTGAAAAACCTTCAACCTTGTTTCTTCTTATTATAGTTTCTTTTATTTTTTGGATTTGGATATTCAAGAATCACAAAGAAAAAAGAAAAATTGAGCAAAAAGAAGAAAATCAGATTCATTATTTTAAGGCCAACTGAATGATATTTGCTATCACACTTGTAATATGCATGTTCCATATTAGAGCTACCAGTTCGGACCTTAATGCTGCTACTGGCACATGCAGCACATGCACCTGTACAGTATATTTTCAAAATAAGAAAATATAAATATAAAATACAAACACTAAAATAAAATATATATAAAAGAACATATATTTGAATTGGCTGTTGCCTAAGGAGTGAGAAGATGAGACAGCAGTGACAATTCCAGTACATAAACAAAACTTCCTCAAGTGAAAGCTTGAATGCTTAAAACCCCTGAAGAGTAGAAACATCTATTAAAAAGATACAGTTGCTCCTTTCAAAGCCTGCTACCAAGAAGCTCAATGGTCAATTCCCATTCGGGATGGTGGAAATACAATTCAGGATGGAAGTGACAAAACACAGCATTTTCTTTCATCTCCTAAGAGAGGTGGCCAATATATTTGGGCCAGCTTACTGCCATTTCTGACTGGCAAGGACCTTTCCTAGCTATGAGTACTACTGGCAGCAGAAAGCTATCTCCTGCTATCCATTGCCTTTTGGACAACCAATTCATTTTTTTCCCCAAGACATTCAGACCATAAAACTGAAGTCCAAGTATCCCAGATACTATTTTATGTTCATTTTTCATACACATAGATGTTGTTCCAGAACAAAATGCTGACTTTTGGCTAAGTATCTATGGCCGAGTCATAAGGCACATACAAAATGAGGCTTCAGAAGGACTACTTTGTCCTCATATCATCTTTTCCATCAAGTACTAAGTCACTGTCATAGCTATCCTTCAAAAATTTCAGCAGAAACCTTTCCTGTGCATGCATTTGTAGGAGCATTTTTGGGTCAGATATTCCCTTGAACTGAAATATTAGATACTTAAACTATCAAGACAATACCAACATCATAAATATTAGTATAGATTTAGAAATGGAGCTTAATCAGTAGTCATTCAGTTCTGTATATTGGCTTGAAGAGCACCATAGCAAATGCTTTGGAGAAGAACTGCTGCAAAGAAGGGAAGCCCAAGAAGCCTGTGATCTGGTAACGCCCAGCTACAGGGGAGGGTTCCTCAAACTCATTTCTAGCTCTTCCTATGGAATATAAACAAGTGAAACCTTAATTACAGTAAGCTTTCCCATACAAATGGAATAGATGTAGATTTAAGAAAATGTAGAAAGCAGTAATTTACTTTGGAGTAATGTAATTTTATTTAATTGCTTCTAATTAAAATTATTTTACAAATGTAAAACAAAAGTGACTATTAATTCTCTGCATAAACTAAATTTAGCTATCAACCGAGTAGCTTATTCACAGTGTTTACTATAATTATTGCAATACTTTTGTAACTTGGATGATTTAAAAGTTTCAGGACTTGATACCAAATAATGGTTTCTGCTGCATAAAGCAAAATAACCTTTCAAACTCCTGGTGCCTTTGTACTTTGAATGTGACTCACTAAATTTACATTTAGTGAAAGTACATGTGGGTGTAAAAGCACTTATGTATTATCAAGGAATATGACATTATAATCCCATGAAGTTACTACTTAAGAAAAAAAAATAAAACCGTTCCCATTCTCTTCCATAGCAAAGTGTGAAGTGAATACCTTCCATTAACTTCACCTTCTATTAACTTTATAAAGGACACTTAGTATTTTTGCATATATTTAACTTTGCTTCTAACACAAAGTTCAAAAACTGTCCACGAAGTATAAAAAAGGAAATATTTTTCCATAAAAGTTAACTCATCTGAAAATAATTTTTGTATTTAAAAACTAGTCACTGATTTGTGTCAAATCTGACAAAAGGATGTGGTGACAAGTCGGAGTGGAAAATTAAACAAAAACCATGGAGGACATCCTGCAAGTATCTGTATTTTATAAACAGACCAAGGTGAAGCCAAAAAGGGTAATTTCTTTAATTTCTTCTCTTCACCATTTCCCTTATCCTCTCTCCACATTTTTACTATCCAGTTTTTTGTGTGATTCTTCAAACGCTAACAGACCCACAAAGTGAACGCACTGCAGAGTCAGTGTGCCATTTTTAGGTGATGTTTGCTAACTGAAAAGTAAAGCTATTACTAAACTCTACTTCCAAGACATTTTCTCTCTGCAGAGAAGCGACTTCATTCACCGAATTCTTTAATACTCAAAAGTCACAGTCTATCACAAGAGACAGTCATAAGCAATTCCTTTCCCAAGGAGATGACCTGAACACATGGTTGAGCTGCCCTATGTAGTTCACCCCACTGAGGCTTGAACATGTACCTCTGGAATAAGACACAGAGAAATGGAAAACTGCAGGCACATCACCTACAGGTGGGTGCCAACTGAACTGCCAATCCCCCTGGCACCAGTGTTCACAGCCCAACTGCACAGGAGTGGTCTCAAGAGTAAAGGGGGCTACCTT
>WYDI02031643.1:0-55742 GCA_009867235.2 Psittacus erithacus
TTGAACACTGCCAGGGATGGGCCAGCCACAGCTTCTCTGGGCACCCTGTGCCAGCACCTCAGCACCCTCACAGGGAAGAGCTTCTTCCTTAGATCTAACCTGAACTTTCCCTGTTTCAGTTTGAACCCTTCACCCCTTGCCCTATTGCTACAGTCCCTGATGAAGAGCCCCTCTCCAGCATCCTTGTAGCCCCCTTCAGACACTGGAAGCTGCTTTGAGGTCTCCATGCAGCTTCTCTTCTCCAGGCTGAACAGCCCCAATGTTCTCACCCTGTCTCCATACAGGGGGTGCTCCAGCCCCTGAGCATCCTCATGGCCTCTTCTGGACTCGCTCCAGCAGCTCCATGTCCTTCTTATGCTGGGGACACCAGAACTGCACCCAGTGATGCACATGGGATCTCAACAGAGCAGAGCAGAGAGGCAGGGTCATCTCCTTCAGCCTGCTGCTCGTGCTCTTTTTGATGCAGCCCAGGGTATACCCAGAGCCAAACACTTTAACCACAAACATTAAGCTTTGTTAGGTGTTTTGTTGTAATTGCTTGTGTTCCTTCTTCCCATAGACCCTGACTGGGCCAGCCTGAATCTGGGAGCGCTTATATGTATCGAATGCTCAGGTATCCACCGAAACCTTGGCACACACCTCTCGCGGGTCCGCTCTCTTGACCTGGATGACTGGCCTATAGAACTCATCAAGGTGATGTCTTCTATCGGGAACGAGCTGGCAAACAGCGTCTGGGAGGAGAGCAGCCAGGGCCATATGAAACCTTCTCCAGACTCCACAAGGTAGGCTTGCTTCCTCCATCTCACTGTGGCACACAGCGGGTGGGTAGGATGTGATCCTGCACATACTGCAAGCTGTGAGCACAGAAATCGTCCTTTGGGATTCTCAGTCAGAGGTGATAGGGTGTTGCAGTGTTTTACAGCATGGCCTTGCAAATTCTCGCTTGGAGTATGCCTTGTGAAAGTCATGAGAGATATATATATATATATGTGTATATATATATACAGTCATTATATATATATATATGTATTTTCAGCGCCTGCCAAGGAGGAACATATGTCAAAAATGTCAAAAAGATGAGTGACCCCATTACTTTTGCACTCTTGTGAAGGTTTCCTCAGCAGCTCTACAGTGTTTTTGCTAGTTGACTGACAAAACAGTGGGAGACTGGAGCCTCCTGCCTGGCTGTTCCTCAACTGACTGATCCCATAATGCATCCCTTTGTTTCGGTCAGCCACAAAGTTCCCTGCTCTTGGTCTCTCAGTTTGTCATTAGCTGTTACGCCTTAAGTAGTTCCTGCTCACCCAGGAATTTGTACCTGCCATCAGGTTCTCAGCACAGATGGTGCAAGTCCTGCTCACTGTGGTCTTGCTCACTTCTGTTATGATATATGTGAGAATATATGGTGGGGGGGGGGTGTTTCCAATGGGAACAGTGCTTTACCTACCACTCACAGCTCAACACAGTGAAAATCTTTCTGCAATACCTTGTCATACCAAAAACTAACGGGTTTTATCTTTAATTTATTTAATCAGTGTCAAAGAAAGATGTTTTGAAAATGCTTTCCTGATGTGAGTAGATTTGAGATGAAGTGCTGCTAGTTAGAACTAACATGTTGGCTTGGGGGGGAAGCAGAATGACCTCTGGCAGACTGCATTTCGGCAGGGGTTTGGGGAGGAGAAAGAGCTTGCGGGGCTGGGCCAACCTCTGAAGTTGTCTTCAGAAGGGCACTGTTATTGTCTTAGGGGCAGCTCCAGCGGCGTACCCAACATCCGAGCACTGGTAGGTCCCCAGGTGGCAAACGACGTGGTTGAGGTTTAGCTCTGTGTTTGCCTCCTGCAAATGAGAGGAATCAGAGGGAATTACGTTGGGGTTTTGTTGATGTATATCTCTGGATCCTGCTTTTTCCGGTACCAAATCACGTGAAATTATAACCTGGGGGCATATGCGTGGGCCACTTCCTATGCTGTAGGAGTAGGTTTGTGCTGTTGTCTGTAATAAAGTCAAGTGTTTCTTATTGCATTATTTCGTTAGCACTGAAAAATGAATTTGTGGTGCCACCTTTGGTTCATCTTCGAGAATGAAGCCAGTACATTAATCAGGCTACTTAGATGAATGACTACGTGTAAGAATGTTCAGGGGGACCTCCGCAGAGGTTTTGTTCGTACATAACCTGTATGTCTGCTGTAGAAGTGTATATTATTAGTGAATATAATGATTTTATCGGGTAGATTGAAATCAATGCTGCCTTTCAGTCATTACTATCCCTTTAATCCAGAGACCTTATATTGTTGCGCCTAACAAATACATGTTGCTCCTTACTACTGAGGTGAGCTGGAGAGATACCACAGTTGTAAATACTTAAAAAAGGCTTACTCTTAATTGGATTTTTATGTTTTTAAAAAGCAACAGTATTTTAGTACTCATCTAGTAATGATATTATAATGAGAAATCTGAAATACATGTGGCTGAAAAGAAAACCATCCATTTGAATTCAGTAATCCAGGGCTTTGTGTTTGGAATTGGATACTTAAAGCAAATCAACTTTGTTCTCTTTGTATTTCATGCTCAGGGCTTATTTTAATTCTTCATTGTTTCTGTCCATCTTCATGTTTCTATTCAGCTGCTTGTGTTTCCGTGACAGAATCGCATTTTCCTTCCTGCACTGTAGCACTTTTGAACAGAAAGATGCATTTTATAACTGCATCTTTCCAGATCTGTGTCCGAGTGCACACTTACATGGTAGAGGAGCTGCTAGGAAAAGTAGAATTAGGATTATGTGCAAGTTTTCCCACAAAGCAATTGTAATCTTTCTTTGCTACTCCCAGTGTTTTCTGCCCTTTGCAGCAGGGACTGAAGTGATCCTGTTCACATAAATACCTTAAAGCTTTTTCAGTGTGTGCCTCTGCTGTGGTCTGTACCAGCATCGTACTCCTTCCGCCCGAGATACAGCAACAAAACAAGTTCTTTAGCTGTAAGTTGTGCATTCCATTTCTCACTGCTGTTTGCAGCTTGGCTTGAGGAGGCCGATCAGAAGCAGCTACAATGGACCTGAGGTAGGGTTAAACAAAACCCCTTTTTCTGTCGGTGAGGGACTGAAGGGGGAAGAGGCAACAGAAGTGGAGGGACTGGGGCAAAAGCCAAGCAAGTAGAGTGGGGCTGCAGACGGGTATGAACAAGTTCGGGAGGAACACATGGGGGTACTTCCCTCTCCCATCTGATGGGGCTTTGGTGAGAACTGTTCAGAGCAGGAGCACATCGGGTGTGTTAGCCTCTTCACACAATGGCTTTTAGACTCTGGCTGATCCCAGAGCTCATCAGCATGGGCAGGAGCAGCTCCCCAGCACCAGCTCTCAGCTTTCTTCCCCTCCAGGAGTTTTGCCGAATGCCTGTTTCTTCTCTGATCTCCAAATATCCTTAGACCCCCTCCATCCCTCCTCCACCAGAACTCCAAATCTCAGCTCCCCAAGGATATTTGTTGGGGACCCTCTCTTAATACACACTTACAGAAGGGATACATGTATGTAAAGCACATACATGGGTTTCCCAATTTCATGCTGCGTCTTCCTATCGGAGATGAAGCCGTTGGTGGAAACCCACAGGCTTTTTAGGGGAAAATAAGAGAGTTATTGACTTTTCCACACATACTGAATCTGTTGGGCTTGGAGGCTCAGGGAGCATTCACATGCTGGACTGAAAGGAACCTGGAAGTCTTGACATGGCTTCAAAAGGAGCCCCTTCAGCTTGGGAGTAGTTGGCAGTGATCACTGAGTCATTGCAGTGGCATCCGGTGCATTCCTGCTGTAGAGGGAAGGGCAGAGAGGTGCTAGGAGATGATGTTTTGCAGGAGGGATTGCCAGATGGCTACTGTAGGTCATGGCATAATTAAGGAGTCTTAATCAGGACCATGTCACTAATATTTCTACAAACAGAGCTGTGCCAGGCTGCGAGTACAGCTTATGGCTCGTCCCTCATCCATCCAAATTCATTTTAAACTCCTTTTCTGAGAAAGTCAAGGGGAAAGTTAAACCTGGAAATGTAGTTAGATGGAAGGTCAGAAACTGGGACTGGAGGGTGTGAACTCAAAACCTGGGAGTTTCATAGCAAAAAGCATTACTCCTGTTGCTTTCATCAAGGATATATTGCCCAGGTATGTCCTGTTACCTGAACATGTGCCAGGTGTCATCAAGTCTGAGAGGCAGCTTCTAAAACAAGCAGATCTCCAGGTCATTCTGTGCCTCTGGATCCAAGGCAACACCTAGGATGGCCTCTAGCATCAAACTGGGAAGCAGCACAGGTGCAGTGGGATCCCTGTGGAAGCAGCATAGAGTAAAGCAGTAGCTCCCAGCGAGCAGGAGTTGGTGAAGCAGCAGCAAACCCAAGCGCAGGCAAGTACATGGATGTGAGGGAGGACCAGCTGGCCTCTGAGCGGTGGTGTCCGTGGGTCCCTGATTAGGTCAGCTTTGGAAAGCTGGTAATTGGTTCCAGCAATTACCAGCAGCCCTGAGAACCGCCGCTCAAACTTCAGGAGCCCTGTGACAAATTGAAGCTGACTGCTGGTGAAGGAGTATCGACTTCCCATTCCTAAACAGGGGGATCATTAGTCAAGAAAAGCATCTTTTAATTACTCGCAGGAAGAAAAAAAAGAAGGGGGGGGGTGTGGGGGGAGGAAAAAGATCTTTCCGTATGGATCCTGCAACAACTGCTGGGTTTCTTCCAGAGGTATTCAATATGAAATTTATTGTCTTGGAGAGGAGGGGGGGCATGGGCAGAGTTTGCCTGCGGTTCCTCCTTTGGTAATGCGGGTTTAATTTGGAGTGAGAAGTCAAATTAGAGTAAATCAATGTTGCGACAATTAACCGGGTCTGGGGATGAGATCAGGATTATCCCCTCTAATTGCTATTGATACTATTTAAGCACACTCTTAAAACATTGATTTGGAGTGGTGCGACACAGGAGTAGCCCGGTAGGGCAGAACTGCTCCATGGAGGCATGTGGGAGTTGGGTAAAGCCGGCCTGCGGAGTCTGCGCTGTATTTTGCCTTGCCCTTTTTGTATTGGAATGTAGCTCTCCCTCGAGATCTTTAGCTTTTTTCTGGACGTACCTCACATGTTTTGCTTTATCCATGTACGATTCTTGCCCATGTGGCTTCTGGGTTGCAGCCTTACTTTGCCACCATCAACTTCCTACGATGCTGTTGGTGTTTTCCAGCTGAGACAGTTGGCCAAGAGGAAGGAGGACAGTGTCATATCCAGGTACCATCCCAGCCATGCCTTTTATTGTCCTGCTCGAGTGATGCTGAATATTTGTATCAACTATGGGTAAACTTTCAAGGCAAAGGAAGGGCTCCACCATTCTTGCATCTTTCTGAGAATACTTAAATAGGAAGAACCTCCAACTCCATTAAAAATGTATTTTTAAGGGAAGGGATGAGTAGAAGAAGCTCAGGCAGCTGCAAGCAGCAGCCCTTTAAATGGAGCTTGGAGCATGTGCAGCAGTTTTGCTCAGGTAGTCTGTTTGCACAGCAGTCACCCTGTTTATCCTGGTCACCAAAGGTGATAAGAAAATAGAGAGCTGTCTGAGAAGCCCGGGGGTAGGAGCCAGCAGTGTTGAGAATTGACTTTCACCTTACAACATAAGATCCAGTTTGATTCCTCACTCACTAACGAACTGAATTTAATGGTGCCAGCTCGACTATATTTAGCAGACTCCTACAAGCCTAACCTGAAGCCTGGCTCGCTGTTTCAAGGCCAGTGTCAGCTATGCCGAGCATGCACTGGTTTCTGGGGATAACTGGGAAGCAATTTGGAGGAAAACAATTAAACTGTGTTTCCTTTATTGATGGAAATAACTATTCCTTCGTTACAGACAGTACAGATAAGGGGTAAGCCCAGTGAAAGTGAGTGGTTAAGATCCCGGTATTGTATCCTGAATCTTGTAAGGATGCTCTGTTTCATTTCTCTCTCCTTTCTTGTTCCTTTTGGCCATCAGATTGCTGTTACAGTCCTGTTGGTCTGCGATTCCTGGCATAAGGCCGCAGCGTTACAAATGGGGCCTGAGGGAACATCAGTACCTCTCTATCCACAATTGTCAGGTCTGGTTTCTTAGCCGTTCTTGGCCTGATGAGGTCAGTGTTTTGTGCCTTTTGAACGCTCCTCCATGCCTGACACCTTTCCCATTGCGGGGCTGGGGGAAGGGTGTTTGGAAAGAGAAATTTAAAAAGAAAAAAAAAAAAAAAACCCAAAAAAGATTTTATTGTGAAGGGCTGACCAGAACCCATCTGCAGTTGGGTGGCATCTGCTCCCCACATGTCACTTCCCTCATTAACAAGCAATTGAATTAATTAAATGCTACTCAGAACACGCATAACAAGCTACCGGCAGTGTCCAAATTAGCACTGATAATCAAGGATGATTTCCTTTATTATCCTGCTAAGTGGTGTGCAGGCTCTGATCTCCCTGTCTGCCCTCATCTATTTACATACCCCCAGCTTCTGCCTTTAGAAGCCGAGGTTATCTTACCTAGTTAATTTGCCACGATCACCAAGCATGGCGGATTGATATTCCTGCCTCTGCTGAAGCAAACCCCCTCCTTTCTCCCCCTTTCCTTCCTCCCCAAGCCTGGTCCTTTGTATCTCAAGCTCACTGATAAATTAAAAGCCACCCCTGTGGTCTCTCAAGTGAGTAATAGAGGCAGAAATTTCATTTTGCAACTGGCTGATTTAATGATCCAAAGGGTAATTAATGGCCTGATTATCTTAATGTTAAATATGTCCGGCAGCAATTACTGTGACCTCCCGCTTGTCAAGGTCCAGGCTATGCTCTTCTTTCAATTAAGTTCTCTGGGGCTTAATGGTATGAATAAACTCCTCTGATTCTATCATTCCGGACTCTGAGATTTAAGCGAGCTAGGGGCTCCTTTGGAGTTTTAATCAGCCCATCTTCTACTTGAGCGATCAGAGTTAACAATTATAACAAGGACAGTTTAACTTTCTTTCTCTCTTCCCCCCCCCCCCCCCCTTTATATTCTTATTTTATTTTCCTTTTAAGTGCTCGGAGGGCATTTTGTTGGCTGCAGCAGCAGCTTTGCTCGCCCAGTCTCTCCCTATATAAATTATCATGTGAATGCCGCTGCTTTTCCATTTGACAGGCTTAATTAATTGGCAGGAGCGGCCGAAAATGACAGTGCTACTAATTGCAACTCCAAGTCCATTTCTGTCACCGCGGCGCGCTTGTCAGCGGGCATGCCCCGCTCCTCACCGCGGCCGGACTTTGTTGACGTTTTCCATTTCAGTTTTCACATCTCGTCGGGAAACGTGATGGGATGTGATAGCCCAAGATGTGCCTTTGGGTTTTCCAGGCGTGCGGTTTGTGTGCAAGAATGACATTTACTGCCAATAAAGTTTAGACAGCTGGGCTTCTGCCGACCCTGCAGCTGCTGGGGGACCTCAGGTTTGACTTCAGATATTGCAGTGAGTCCTAAAAATGGGGGAGAATTGGGGAAGGAGGTGATAAAAAGGGAGATAAAGAAGAAAAACACAAACACTGCGAGTCATAACTCACTCCTGGTCTTTCTGGTTGCTGAACTACACTGAACAGCGCATCTCCCGGTCTCTGTTAGCTCTGATTTGGACAGCAGATATTTCATAAAGATAATGAAGAGAATGTATAATAAATTATTAGATACAACAGTGTTGCGTTTTCCAACGCACACTTAAAGAAAGAGACTGATTCATTGCTGCCAGGAAACTTAGAACCTTTCCCCGTACGGCTGTAGGACTGAGCTGATACTGACATGGTAGATTGCATCCTTTCAGATTAGAGTAATTGTGATTGGTTTTAAATGAAATTAAACAAAAAGAAAGAAAACAAAGAAATAAATTGTCACTTACCAGTAGCTTCCAGGAAATGCATCTAATAAGAATAACTTAGTGAGGCAAATGAAATGTCAGCTTGGGTGGTGGCTGGTCTGATTTCACCATTTCGAGGCCTCAGCAGCTCAAATGCAATAGTCCAAAGATGAAGGTTAGGAGTAGCACAGCGTGTTTTATTGTCCTTGTAGCTGCTTGGCAGCCCTTGTCATTCAGGACCCAATCCGGAAAAACAGTGGTGCCTGTGTAGTGGCTGGGAGATGCCTGGATGTCTAAAAATCAAACCAAAACCGCAACAGAACCATCAGCCCTGGTTGTCCAAGGGAATGAGCGCTGTAGATGAAATGCTCCCTGGTGTGATTGCATGTTTCTTACGTGCAAAAGTGCCTTTGATAAAAACTCAACATTTTGTAAACAGTGAGGCCCAGTTTGCCATTATGAGTTTAATCGTTATTCTCCTCATTGCCTGTGAAAGAGAAACCTGCAAGGGAAGTATTTCTGTGTCCTTCTGAAATGCATTAGTTAAAAAACAGAGGTGTAAAAGCCACGATACTGTTCTCTTCCTTTTAACCTAAATAGTGTAAGTACCACTTGAATAAGTGCTCTAAATATTTATAGTAATGTGTGTATGGAGCTGGGACACTGCTCTCTGCATTCATACCTCGCGTGTGACAGATGCATGCTCTGTGGGTGCTGTGATGTAGTTTGTTACAGAGTCATAGAATGGTTTGGGTTGGAAGGGCCCTTAAAGCTCACCCAGTTCCAGCCCCCTGCCATGGGCAGGGACACCTTCCACTAGACCAGGTATGGATCCACACGACCTGTGGTCAGCTGAGATTTCCAATTATCCTGTGCTTATAATACATCCTCCTCATCTTCCTTACCAACTTCTGCAACCTTCTGGACAGTTTGCCCAAATATCACTGGTGTAGCCTAGAGATTTTGGAGAGAAGAGCCAAAGAAATCCTCACTGCTTTTGTCTCCTTCTCATTTCCTCTGATGTCTGTCATGTGTTGGACTATCCATTTGTTGTTCATCCTTTTGAAGAGGACAGAGGAGACCAGTGTGTTATGGCCTTGTTTTGATACCTGCTCGCTAAGATACCTCCTAGATAAGACACCAGTTTCCTGCCTCAAACCCAGATGAAGATCAGAGTAGTGGGCCAGAGGCAATGGTCAATCTTTGAATACTGAACTAAAGATTCAAAGAAGGGAAGAGCCTTCAAGGGACCTTGAAAGAGGAGGCAGGTAGCTTTGTTTTCAACGGCAGAGGGAAGAGGCATTCAACAGCAGCTCTATGCCATTTTCTTACAAGTCCAGTGACATTTGGTCATCTTATAAGTCAGAGTTGTTTGGGGTCACCCTGCCTCTTGAGGTTTCTCAGTAAGACACATGATAGTGACTAAAATGTTTTACCTCAGAGGTGCAGTCACCTCAAGGTGCCGTGATTCTGCTGAGATTCTCAACAAGGTTTTGTTCTGCTTTTGTGTGCATTTGACTGTCGCACACTGAAAAGCACAAGAGTTAAGCTGGAATTCCCTAAAAAGAAGCTGGTGGGCTGTTACACTTCAGGAAGTCTAGGATTGGAGTTCAGCAGCCAAGCTAGGGGTTTTATGGTGCTTATTTTGGTGAAATACCTGAATTAGCAGTACAGTGCAGTGCAGCTTTAAGGTCAGAACTCTGAGATGGGCAAGCACAGCACAGATGAGTATTTAAACCTGAAAAATGCCGCACCAGCACCAGAAACTTGACAGAGCTCATGTGCTCCTTATTTTCAGGCCTTAGCATCTATCAAATCAGTTGGATTTTTACTTGGAGGGCAACAGATACTTCTGTGACTCCTGGAGCAACTCCTGGTTCAGAAACGCAGAAATGACTGAACATTTGCAGAGGACTGTACTGACATTAGCTGGGCTTACTTGAACCCATTTTTACATTTACACTGGGATTAAGTTCCTTGCCGCTCAGTGTGTTTGTGCGTGCATGTATCTGCTCCTTCACAGCACCTGAGGAATAAGTATGGAGAGTTTCATGTTAAATATGTCAAGCTAAAAGCAACTGAAGAATTAAGTTTACTCCATAAAGCATAAGGCTTGTCTGTGAGATGCTCCTTAGAGTTCAGAAAGTACTGCACATTGAGAGCCTGCTTCTGCTAAGGTATTCAACAGAGCTGCTTAACTGCAAGGGAAATAGCCAGCTCCTTAACAATTATTTATTCTTGTATAGAATGAAAACTTACATAAAACTTTGTCTTTTTATTTGAAACTTTTCTGTGTACTCAGTGTTTAACCTGTTCTTCTAACCTCTCCTGCCTGAGGTCATGGTTTAACTAAGCAGGTAATTCAAGGTTGGTTTCTCTATGTGGCATAAGAACAGTTGCTGCAAAGCCAGTTTCTTCCTGGTTTGTGCTGCTGAAGCTTTATTGTATCAGTTACTTTTAACACCTCTGCATGCATTTTCTGCCATTAAGAGATATATAAACCGGTTATGGTGTATTATGAGAGCAGGCTGTTAGTGGTTATACTGAGAGGGAGGAAACGTCATCCTCATGTTGCCTTTTTCCTAGGCTTAACTGAGGCGGGATGCTTTGGGAAGATTGTGTTGCATGGGCAGCAAGCTCGTGGTAGCTGTCACTAGTGATGGCAGTAGTTGTGTTCCTTCATCCTCCTGCATTGTTTTTGACCATTTCAGCTGGCTTTGGAGGTTATTTGGATGGCAGCAGGGAAAAGGACATGCCTGAAACCAGCGGTGACAAGGTTTAACACTACTTGAAAGAAAGACAATGCCTTGCTGTGCTACTGGTGGCTTTGCTGGCCAGTGACACTAGGCACAGAAGCAGCAGCATGCCTTTGCTTTGGTCGTGGCTACAGAACCTGCAGGGCTCCATAGCAGTAACTGTGACCAACTTTCGGTTGTGATTTTGTTCCTCCTTTGTTTAAGGCTGAGCTTTGTTTTGGGCTCTGCAGGAGACTGGTAGCCTCTGGCAAGGGACTGGGGAGATAAGACTTCAGTAAGATAACTAAATGAAAAGGGCAGCAGTGAAAAGATGGTGCTGGCTTTTGACTGGACTGAAACTTGATATACACATCAGCCCAAAAGCACTGTGCCCACTGCTCTCAAATATTATCCGCTTGTCAGAGGCAATGCACTTCCTGCTGGATTTTTAGATGTGCCGGGGCTGGTAGGGGAACCAGCAGCAAACCCCTGAAAGAGAAGAGTGACCGGAAGAAATAAGACCACCATCACTCCAGGTTTAAAGTAATTAAATAGCAGGCTAAAATGTGTTGAGGTGAACGCAGGTGACGAATGGGAGCCTTTAGAGGGTAGGAATTAGAGTGAGATGAAATGCCTCGCTGTGCCTATTAACTAGATTGTGCAGACAGTGCAAAGTCCCGTTGCTGGAGCACTTTTTGTGCGGGTCTGCAGAGACATACGGTAGTGAGAAGAAGCCATCTCTTAATAATTGGTAAGCCTCAAAAGGTATGGATAGGATAAGCTTCAAAAAGTCTTCATGCTGAACAGATGATTATGTCATGGCCTAGAAATCTCCCAGCTAACTTTTCTTTTCCCCCAAAAGATTTAAATTTTCCTGGTTTCATCCAGGTCAGAATTTCTAAGTGATTTTTTTAATGTATTTTCACTTCTGTGCAGCACCAGCCGGACTTGGGAGACCAAGTGCGCTCACAATTAAATCACAGCCTCAGTTAACAGGTTTAAGACTCCTCCACAAGTGGAAAGAATAGGGTTGTGTCACTTGTGTACCAAAACTGAAGGAGGTCTTCAGCCTCCAGCTGGAGATAATATCTGGAAGTTGACTTTTTTCCTTTCTCAAGAAGCAGAAATTTGCAGCTCTAATCCTTGGTTAATTGCATGCATGTGCTCCTGTCTGAGCCTTTCCAGACCAGATCTGCTTTGGCCGCTTGCTTGACTTGCACCACTGGGACCAGCCATAAATAGATACCTGAGATTGCTTGGAGTGGCCTGTTGCATTAAGGCAAAAAAAAAAAGGGATAAGTAGCTACAGAGCTCAGAGTTATTTGCTTGGACTCCTGTTGAGGAGAAATAGAAGCTTTAATGGATTTAAATTATTATTGCAGTTGCAATTTTTAGAAGTAGAATCAGGGAATCAGCCAGGTTGGAAAAGCCCTTTCAGCTCATCCAGTCCAACTGTTCCCCAGCACTGCCAAGGCCACCACTGACCCATGGCACTGAGGCCTCGTCTCCACGGTGTGTGTGCACTCGCAGGGATGGTGACTGCAGCCCTGCCCTGGACAGCCTGTGCCAATGCCTGAGCACCCTTTGGGGCAGGAATTGTTCCTCAGCTCCATCTAAACCTGCCCTGGTGCAGCTTGAGGCCGTTTCCTCTTGTCCCATCCCTTGTTCTTTGGGAGCAGAGCCCAGCCCCACTTCAGGACAACCTCCTTTCATGTGGTTGTAGAGAGCAGAGTGGTCACAACTGCAGTTTTGGTTGGTATAGGTGCACCCAGCTGTGGACACCATCGCCAATGGAAGAGTATTGGTGTAGGTCAGTGCATTTTTTGGGAGAGGACAAGGATTTACCGGTGTGCCCATGCGGCATGCACACTGCATTGATCCACATACATGCAGATCATCCAGGGGCTCCAGGAAATGCCCAGTCCTCTGCCTGTGGGTGGGATGACTGTCATACAGTCCTGGAGTGGTTTGGGTTGGAAGGGACCTTAAATCTCGCCTAGTTGTATGGGCAGGGTCACCTTCCACTAAAGCAGGTTGCTCCAAGCCCTATCCATCTATGTGCATCTGGACTTTTCTGTTTATGTAGCTGGATGTGGGTTTTCCTTCATGAAGGCAGGCTGCTGTGTTTACATGTTAAAGAACCATGGGGGAAAAAAAAGAGGTGTAGAGGGGAGAACATCCCATACCTGGAAATGTGAGTGGGGTAGGGAGCTGTGCAGAGACAACTCACTTTATACTTGTCAGAGTTTTACTTTATACTTGCTTTATACTTTTAAGCCAACTTCATTGCGTGGCTTATTGCTTTAGGGCAAGTTAATTAAAGCCAACAGAGGATTTAAAATTGGGGAAGGGGAACATTTCTTAATTATGTGATGGAATTTCTTTCTAATTCATGTGCTTTCAGAACCCAGTCTGTGTGAAGCCCCTTGCCTGTAGCTGATCAGACCTGGGATCAGTACAGCCGCTGGTAGCTGGCACGCAGGTTTTCTGGTGCCTCCATGAAGCATCCTTAGAGGCTGCTTAAAGGTCCTGCCAAAGGTCCCTTTGAAATGCCAAGTGTCTGGTTTGTATGAGCAATGGCAGTTCTGTTACAAATAAGTCACTGGTATTTTGAATGAAGGACATAGGATGTTTTATGAGGGGCCTTGGGGTGGTTGTGGGGCATGTGGAGTAGCAGGTGAGGCTTTAGGGATGCGCAAAATGTGGAACAGAAAAACAAGAGATGAAATTAGAGAAGAGTGTCCAGAAAGTCACTCTTCTGATCACGTTTTGGGACGTGTGAAATTAACATACGTCGAAATCCAATGTTTTAGTTGGCATTTGTTAATGGAGCCAGACAGCTCATTTAATCGTCGAATTGTAGAATGGTTTAGGTTAGAGGGGACCTTAAAGCTCATCCAGCTCCAACCCCTGCCATGGGCAGGGACACCTTCCACTGGAGCAGCTTGCTCCAAGCCCCGTTCAACCTGGCCTTGAACACTGCCAGGGATGAAGCATTCACAACTTCCTTGGTCATCCTGTTCCAGTGCGTCAACACATATATTGGATATCTGTGTGTGGATTAAAATGCGCAATAAGAGAGGAGAGAGCATGAGATGTCCTGGTGTAAATTTTACTGTAGTCTTCAGAAAGGATGTTTCCATATTGCAAAGAAAATACCCTTCAGAAAAGGACCAGCCTCAACCCAGCCTACAGGGGAGGCTTTCAGGGTAAAGCAAAAGATAGTGCAAACAGCTCAGGAGTAAAAAAGTAGTGAAAGAACCTGAAGCTGTTTTTATTTGATTTGAGATACATAACTTGGGGTAACCAGACAGAGCTTCTTGACTCACAGAAAGGGGCAGGATGCACCAGAGCAAGAACAGGACTATGTGTTTCTGAGGAGGGAATGGGACACAGTGCCTGGCTCCTCTGCAGGGAAACTGGCTAAGTCTCCAGTTAATCATGAGACTAATTTGTCAAGCAGTATTTAATGGACACCTTATGAGTATGTACGTGGGCAGGGTAGCTTGTAAATTTGGATGCACCTATTTTCTCTGACAGCAGTTAATACCTGTGCTGTTTGCTAATGTACTTGGAGAAGTCTTCTCATGGTGCTTACAATTGATCTGGGCTCTTCTCAGTCAAAAAAGAAATGACAAAGCAGAGCAGGACTTTTTCACTTGCAATCAATGTAGTGCTGTTGTTTTCCTACATATTGAGGAGTTGTAATTTGCTTTTACATGGGCCGGTTGGTGCTGCTCGGTGCGAGGCAGTGGACTTGATAAGGTGGGCTGGATCGCAAAGCAGGTGCTCATATCTAAGGTGTCCCTGCCTGTGGCAGGGGGTGGGACTAGATAATCTTTAAGGTCCCTTCCAAACCAAACCATTCAATGATTCTATGATCTACACGAGTGTATTGGTCTGGAGCAGGAGGCACTAGTTTGGTTCATGAGATGGTCTATACGAACTGAATTCTCTTTGGAGAAACCCACTTGGAAGCTCTATGTGCGCCCAGTGTGCTCCAGGCTCTACTTGAAGGGGCCAACCCATGGTGCTTTGAACCTCTAGTATAGTTGGGAATGTTTAATTCAAAGGAAGAGGCTTGTTCAGTTCAAAGTAATGCCCCTGGATCATTAATATAAAGGGTCTTTGGCACCAGCTGCTCCAACCTGTACATCTGCTCCTATTGCACCTCTCTGTTTGCTGTTGTCGAGAAAGCCTTTTCCACAAAAAGGCAGGAGATTGAATTGCTGCCTGGCCCAAACCCAGCAATCAGCTCTCAGTTGAAGTGTTTGCTTCCAGGTTTCCTCAAGGGGTTCAGTATGATCTGGGGGCCTTTTGCTAACGTCTGATTCTTGCTGGCCTCTGAGTATTTGGTTCTGGGTTTTTAGTGGAATCTTGAAAGTACGGTTTCCTCTCAGGTGTGTGTATTCCCCAACTATGTATTTATCAAGCAGAGCAACATAATGTATAAAATGCATAAAATGGGAAGTGTCCTTTTAGATAGGTCTGTAGTGCCCTTTCACTATTAAACATTCAGGAAAACTAGTTCCACTGCTTAAAATATAAGGACAAATCTGGAATATGGGGTTCTAATCAGGAGGACATTGGGTAGCAGTTTGCAAAGCGCATAAAGAAAGCTAAGCTTATTTGTGGGGGCATCTCAGGCCTCAGTTAAAAATGTGAGCTTTCTTCAAGCCGGAGCTGCATCAGCCGTGAAGGTGGGATAAGACTCATGGTAATTCAGCTTGATGCAGGGATCAAAGTGGGCGCATGTCAAGGCCATAACTTTCCAAACTAGAAAGGGAACTTGGGGAAAGAGTGGTAAGAAAGATTTCGAGTCCTCAGTGAGCATCTTCAGGAGGAGATGCTTAAGGGGTTAATGAAATGATGATAATCACGGGGATGGAGGCCCTTGCAGGCGTTTGGAGGTGATTCACTACTTGCAAAAATGAGGTCTTGTAATTCAAGCGAGTGCTCCTAGGAGTAGGGGATGTAACTGGGGGGAAGCGTTTGGACTGGTTACCTTAAACTATATGGTCATCTCCCAGGCAAAGCAATGAATCCCAACCACGAGTGCATACATGATGGGGAGCAAGGCAAGGGACCAAATGATCTGGGTGGCCTTTACTTTGGAGGGGAATCTCGCAGCATTCAGCAGCTAGAGCAGATTACTTAAATATTTCTTCCTGTTCCATGTTGAGTCCTCGATCGCTCCAGAAATCAACTGAAATCAAGATCTAATTCCAGTGCTTTTTCCTCCCATGTCCCCTGCTCCCCTCTTGCATCCGCTGTGTGTCCATTTCTGTAAGTTTTCCCTGCAGAACAAACCTATCATTTTTCACCACAGGATATTTACAGCTTCAATCAGTGCCAAATTCAATTGGCTTCTGATCTCATCGCTGGAAGTTATAGATGCAGATATTATTTGCACTGTGGTTAATTATGGAGCAATCAAACTTTGGCTTTTCCACTGTAATTTCCTCTGCCAGCTAATTTAATTAATCACCCCCAGCTCAGCTCTTCCAGCTGCGACCGGCAGGGTCATTAATTAGACATGTGGTGGTAGCTCATAGACCAGTTCCTGTTAAGGGGCTGCTGCCCACTTGATCTCTAAGGGAGCAATAGCTTTTTTGAAAGCATCCAGACAGGATTCGAGGTGGCTGCCAGGTTATTGTATTTCTCAGAAGCAATTCCCAAAGCATAGAATGCAAGCAAACAACGGGATTACTGGGACTGGCCATGATTCGGCAAGGCAGGGCTGGGATCCATGCATTCCCCAGCAAGATGTGATTTAGGGTCTGACCCAGTAATTCTTCATGGTACATCTTTTCTGGTCTGGTCCAGGAGCTAAAAAAAAAATCCTCAGAAACTTGATAGACCTTATCTTAATAGACCTTATCTTGATAGACCAACTTGAATTGCCAGCTCATATCAACAATAGGAACATCTTTTCCCACTATAAGAGCCGTACAAAGTAACCAGCTGGATCTGTCACATTGTTTGGATCTCAGAACAATCAGGGATTATTTCTTTCTGAGCGTCCAGCCTTTTGCAATAGACAGAATGGATTCATTTACTTACCACATAAGTGTCTCATCCTGAACATTAGCAGCAAAGGGCAAGTGATCTGGGACATGTGATGGCCCAGCCTAATAGCCCTGGAAAGTCAAGCATTTTGCTGGGAAGACAACAGATCCTTTCTTAGTCCTTGCTCTTGCATGGTCTGTTTTGATAGTCAGCAGTAATGTCAGTCATTGGGTTCTGCTCTGCTCCTGAAATATCAAAGCATCCTCCAAAGCCACCGTGTTCTCAGCCTGCAAATACACTTGTAAACATTCTTCATTACCAGGATCATCTTTACCCTCCTTGAAGCACCAGCAAAGCCACCGATGCTACCATCAGAGCATACACTGGATGTTAAAGTAACCCATAAAAGCTGAAAATCACCAGCATAGTTGTAGCTCTCAGGCAGCATTTTCAACAACATATGACAGCTAGCTAGTCCTACTGCACTTGGATATCAAACTTGTTGCAGTGCTGTCATTTCTAATCAATGCATCTGTCTGCCGGCGGTAGATCACTGATGGATTAGTTGGAGTCTCCCCCGCTTCTTTTCAGAATAGACAAACTCCGCTCAAGACAACTGTTTTAATCATCTGGGGTCACAGAGCCTCCTTTCAGACTCCTCTGTCCAAAACATCCATCAACCCTACCCAGAAATTAGGAAACTGAAGTTAAAACAATCAGTTCTCTTCACCACTGTAACTGTGCCTTTTTTCATAGCAAAACAGCGCTGTGGGTTCAGGCGAGCTCCCTTTTCTGAAGGAGAAGGTGCTTCTGATGCAGCCCTCCATTCAAATCCATCATATCCTTCACTGGTGGCTTCTTTTTTTCCTTCTGTCTCTTGTAAGATTCCCTTCGTCTGAGCTGTTTTGGGAGGATGCTTTCAATACAGAGTCCCTTCCTTGCTTTCAGGCAGGGAGATCTTCACAAAGATGCAGTTCACCAGCTGTTTCAGAGCGGAGAGGTCACATCTTGAAGCTTCTAACACCACACAAGAAGATTGTTGACATGTTATTGCCATCAAAGCCCTGAATAAGAGTGTTTGGTAACGAATAAGAAGCCAGCCTGTCTCTTCAGAGCAGCTCTACACTTTGCTTTGGAGCAAAAGTTACTACTTTTACTGGACATCAGTGCTTACCAACTTCAGCAGGGGGCAACCAGCTCACCATGCTAAGAACACTCCCTTTGGATAACTTTTCTCAGCTTGAAGTCAATAGTCTCGTAGCTGGAAACACTGCCACTGGAAGGAACAGGTCCCCTGGGAAGTTTATATCTTCATCTTAAACAGGTACTGTTAAATAATTTACCACCTAAAAGTAGAACAACGCCAGCATTAACAAGAACGCTGTGAAAACCAGTTCCTCGGTGAAGAGAAGCAGCATCTGAAATGCCTAAAATAGCCATCAGTGTTCTATAGGCAAGCTGGGAAATGAGTTTGTTTTTGCTCTGCAAAAATGAGGCTTGTACTTGGTCTCGATCAGCAGCTTGCAATCACCCTGTGCTACTACTACTGCACCTACTCGTGTCATTTGGCTTTGTTTTATTTGAGCAATAAATACCTTAAATCTTCCCAGAGCCATTGCCTGTCTTCTGAGGAGACTCATCATAGTCCTGCCAGGCATTCATCAAAGCTTCCAAAGAACCACCACGTTAAGTATTCCTCTGCTCCTTATCAATCAAACAGTTTACTTAGAACTTCACTTTCTCCTCCTGAAGTAATCAAAATGTGATATTCCACAGATTGCAGAAAATTGTCACTGCTGTATTCTGTGCTAATCCATCACATGAAACAGACATCATTTGGGCATCAGAAGAGCATTAAATGTTTAAATAAGCAGGAGCCAGTCAATGAGAGAGTCCATTAACTGCTGCAGATGACAGGGCAGCAGAATGTTTGGATCACAGGTATGCTGGGAATCGCAGCACAGACCTTACAGAGCAATGGGTGCATTCTGCAGCAGGCACAAGGTTTAATGTGTTCTTCATGCTATTGCTCAAATATTCAAAAGGAATACATAAGCCAGCAGAACGGCATGGGGTGTTTTTAGCTTAAGGTGCAGCACGAAGCTTACTCGGCTCCTTGTAAAAGGTAGTCCATGAGATAGAAACTTCATCACTTTCTTATAGCCTCGTTTTCTACTGTACAAGCTAGTAATAGCTTTAGGTGTAGCTTGTCCATTAATTATGAGAGAGGGAAAAAGAAGTCATTTTAACCTGTAGGCTTGGGCAAAACATACTCATTTGCCATCTTCAGTTCTTGAAATAACTGCTCTGATAGTAAATGCAATGGGCAGGCCCCACATGATGAGACTGTCCGGTGTAGACATGTGTGTAAGATGTTTCCCTAGTTCTTGAGAAGTGCTGAGGGACTTGAGTCCACCTTAAACTATGAAAGGTGATGAGGAGACTTCTCTCAGTCACTTCTCAGGGGTGGAGGAATAATGATCTCATGAGTGTTAGGATCCTCTTGTGATCTGACAAAGCATCAACAAAATAGATGTTGAGTCGTGCTGGAGCAAGGATATGACCTGTGTGTACTCGCAGCCCTCAGTTCTTTCCTCTCCTTTTCCCTTCACTTGCCGTTGTAAGGCAAGCTCTTCATTTTCAAGGGGAATAAATACTACGTGGAGTTCTGCAGGGTGTTTTGCTCCAATCCAGGGGCACATCTTCTCTTCACAATAAAAAAGACCTATTGTAATTAGAGTGTAAGGCTTCTTTTAAAAGGGTGACTGGCAAGGGGAAATTAGCAAGACTTGAGACAGTAATTATCAGCCACTGAAAATAGCAAATCAAGCTGTCCATACCAATATCCCAGAGGAAGGAAGGTGCCCCAGGAGCCATGGAGAAGGGTTAGATTAGAGCTGCCCGGGCGTGAGCCCTCAGAGCTCCAGAAGGTGCTGATTGTAGTTGTCAGGTTTGCTGCTGTTAGAAGCTCTCCTGCTATAAATACAGCCCAGCCACCCTCATCTTAAAAAGCTCCTTAAACCTTCCTTTTTTCCCCTTCCACCGCTTCAAAAACACACTGGCTGACAGTCCAAATGTTTGAAATAATTGGATTCTGCATTCTAATTCATCTGTAAAGTATTCGTTGATTAAATTAGCCTAATAGATATTATTTCTTACATGACTGCATAATTTCATCCTGATTGGATCACTATGGCACTAACGAGTCCCTCCATTTACTATTGACTTGAGAATCACAGAAGGCTAGAGATAACTATCAGCTTGTTTCCATTTTATTCTTTCCCAGGCTAGAAGTTAAACTGATTTATACTACAAAAGCCATACAGCTGATGCTCAGGTACAGTTGTATTTTAGTCTTCGAGACCAGTGTTGGGGGGGGAAAAAAACATTGGTTTATATCATCTCAAGCCCTTCTTTTATTTACTCAGTGGGTTGTTCTGAAGCAGAAAGATTAACTGACCATTTAAATCCCTTTGGGGGGAAATGGAAATATTTTTAAGTAAAAGACATTTTATTATCCCATCAAAACAGATAGGCACATTGCAAATGAACCTCATAAGGACTGCACACGCTCAGGGAAATGAAAATCCTCCTTTAAGGATAATGTTTCAATGAAAGCAGTTTTAGCCTCTATTAGGGAGATTTTTTTTCTTTGAGCTGCAGTTGGAGTGTAACCAAGAGGAAGGGAGAAGAAAACAAAATTGTTTTTAGTTTCACACTAAACGGAAGCAGATCCTTTTCTCCTAAGTAAGAAGGAGCTACCTTGGAGTCCGACTCATCTGCCCTAAGAACGATGGATTCTTGCAACCAACCCCCCAACCCAAGCAGACCTTCTGCAGAGGGCTTTTGTTGGGAAGGGGTTAACAGCACAATTGGCTCCTTCCCCTGCCCCAGTGGCTGGAAACAGCTGGTGGGTTTTGTATAGGGCCGCTGAACTGAGCAGTCGAAAGGAGGTTTTGGCAAACACTCGGCCTGCCCAGGACAAGAAGAGGTGGGTCAACTCAGGAAACCGTTTTCATGAGCAAAGGGGGGGAACAATGCTGGCTCAGCAGGAACAGAAGAGAGACCGGCTCCCGCTGAATAGCTCCCCCCAAAAAACCTCAGCTCAAAAGGAAGGAGGTCCATTCGCTTCTGGGAATCCAATAAATTGTTTCAGGAAGTGGAAGTCTGTCCAGCCTAATGGAGCCCTGATTGACGGGTGGTTCTCATTACAGCGCCCATCAGGGGACAGAGTGAATTCCAATGTTATTTAAGAGGTTAAGTAGAAATAAGATGCAGGTGACAGCCCAAGGCTTGGGGCATCGTGCACTGCTCTTCCCGAGGTTTCTTTTGTGAAGGGGCTCTGCAAAACCTGAGATGAGTAGGGCAAGTGCAAGTAAAATTTGGTCCTACCATGACTAAAGATGAGCTTACCTGGCTGAACAGGAGAGGGAATGGGGATGTGAAGGTTGCTTTGATAATCCCTGCATTAGGGAGGTCTTGTTCCTTCAGTGTGCCTTCCAGCATGGGCTGCCACATCCTGATGCTCTTGGGCATTCCAGTGAACAAGGAGGAAAGCAAAGCACTGTGAAAGTCTATGGTGGTTTGTTCTTCGTGGCACGAAGTCAGAAGTTCCCACAACCTTCAGAATGTCCCAACAAGAGCATTCTGTAGCACTTGGGGCCAAAACAACTGCAGTTATAGGACATTTGTCTGCTACTTGTGCTCTGAGGTCTGAACCTAGCTCGAGAAGGAAAAGGAAAATGCCTTACCAGTGACTCGGGTTGCCTTGTGTTCCTGACCAGGAGACATCTTTGTATTGCCATAGGTTACAAAGCTGAAACTGAAGTCTTGTTTCTAGCCTTGCTCGGCAGAAAATGAAGGCAAACTTGCTTTGCAAAGCATCCAAAATGCAGTGTTGCTTGCACAGACTGTAAGATGTGGTTTAAGCTGTAACCAGAGGTTTAAAGTAAATCTGGATGTATGCTGAAGATGCTAAACTGTACAGACTATTTATTTCTCCCTGCTTCTGTATTGTTGCTTTTTCTGAATGCCCAAATAAGCAGCCTTAGCGCTTGTGGATGTCATGGGGTGGGAAGCTGAAGGATCTACTCTTGAGTCACGGTATTGATAGAATGTTGCATGGTGCATGGTCAGATACCAGTTACAGAGGATGTAATTTAACCAGGAAGTTCACGGCTGGCTTGTGAATGACAGTGAAACTCCCAAGTATGATGTGTGTAATAAATCTGGTTCAACGTAGAATTAATGTGATACTCAAAATGACTATTTACCATTTGAAGTTCAGACGTGACTGTGTACGAGAAGTAAACAGCAGCGCACAAGGCGTTGGGGAAGGACGCTTAGAGAGGAGAGGAAAAATACCTGCTTGCATTGTTTCACAAGTGCGTTCCCAGGTAATGCTAATGAGAACTGCGCTTTAAATGCAGGATTGATTTGTGATGAGATCAGCTCTAAAGAGTTCATTTGTGGAATGATAACCTGATTGGTGCTGCTGCCTCTTGAAGGGCTGAAGGGGTCTAATTGGCATATAACGCACTATAAATTTATTAGCAGCTTCTGCTTTCCCATTGGCAGACCTTCTCCTGCTAACCACCAGGAAATTACCAATTTTCAGGAGTTAGTCACTCAAGTCGCACTGCGTCTGGGTTTTAAAAGGAAGCCTCCGTCGCCGCTCACATAAATCCTGGCTTAGGGCTTGTACATCAACAGCCTGCTGGAAACCGGTCACTCGTGTAGCGGACAACTTGAGCACCGTGTGTTTGCTATACAACTCATACCCTCCTTGGCTTGTTCTCCTTCCCACCTCCTTGCTGCAGACCCAAGTTGCACAAAGGCCATTAGGAGGTAACTAATCAGTTTGGCAGCCCTTGGGCTGCAGCTGCCACAAACCAGAAATTACAGTTTGTTGGCAGTTCACATTCAGGGCTTTGATGGTACTTATTGATACGTTCAGCCCTGGGGCATATCAGCCAGGAGAGGACATACCCGCTATTCCTGGGTTTTTTTCAGGAGCACAATAGAAATATTCAGGAGCCGATGTAATTATTTCAGTGATTTTGCTTTTAAGATGGAGTCACAAATTAGAAAATAATATTCACATGTTTCTCCTAATTGGTAACAGATTAAGGGTGGTTTATCTTTTTTAAATCATTTCCAAATGTGTCCTGAAGAGGGATTTGCAGGGAAGTAGCTGGAAAAGAGAGGGCACTTATGCACTGAGAGCCCTTGGGCAAGAGGCTTTAATTCTGGCACACAGCTTTTCAATCCCTGCACACCTCCCTCCAGAGGTGCTCTCCAAGCAGAACTTGCTGTCACTTTTGGAAGTGTCTCTGGTGTGGATTTTCTTTGCTGTCAGGTTTTATGTGGGTTTCCCACTGTTAAGCACCAACTGTATGGCTTGTAAATCATAAAAGCCTAAAGCTTTGCAAGTGATTAATAGGCAGAGGTGTGCAATTAGAAGGGCTCAGCAGTACTTGAGCACTCGTGTCTTTTGAAAGCTGAGTCCATTTCTAATCCCACCTTTTGGGACACGTTTGGCCAGCTCCAGTGCTGCATGTCCCGTTGTTGAAAATACACAGAAAAAAAACAGCATTAAGGTTTCATTTCTTAGGTACAGAGGAAACTCCATGGATTTCTGTGGGTGTTTTACTGCTGAGGAGTTCTCAAGTCTTTTCAGTTGTAGTTGCTCAAGTTAATTATTCATCTTCGCTCTTTCAGACATGTGAGCTGGTCTATACCAACAGCCTTTTATTACCATTTGTGGCTTTAGAAAGGCACCAAACCCCTGCAACCCACTGAGATAGAGGTAGAGGGAAATCCCATCATTTGCTGAACAGAGAGAACACCTCAGGAGATGTAACTTGACACGACAGGCATCATGTTTACTAAATGAAAATAGTCATTAAAAATGGAAAAGTATGATGATTTTTGTATAGTCCTTAGCATCAGGGAGATGCTCGAGGCAGCCAAAGTAGCCAGCACTAGAGGTGGCGTAAGTGGAACAGGCAAAGGTATGTTGGTGAAGAAGGGAAGGTATGTTGGTGAAAAAGGGAAGATGTGTTGGAGGGGAAGAGGAGGCCATGGGATGTATTGGAATCACTGATGGGGAGATGTTGGAAAAGGAAGGGGGCAGGGGAGAGAGGTCCCTGCAGCATCTGAAGAACATGGGTCATAGGAGTGCTGCCTACAGGGATAGTCTGACTACTTTCCAGCCCTCTAGACCTTCAGCTGCAAACATGCCTGCCTTCCACTACTGTCTTGTGCAGCACAAGCATTTGTTTTATTTGCTTGCTGCTCCAAATGTGTTTGTCTTCACAGTCTGTGCTCAAATACAATGTTTATTACTTGTGTTTTTTCTTTTATGTCTTACATAAATTCAGTGTAATGTTGGGGTTTTTTTTCCCCAAATACTTCAAGAAGTATCATCTTATTGCTTCTGCTGGAATTAAGATATTAAAGCCCCCTGAAAGGGCTTTTGTTTTTGCAAACCAAACTGTGGGAGTTACTGGTAACAGAGGATCAACACTGTCAAGAAGATTTCAGAAGGTCTTAGTGAAGCATTGTAATTAGACTGTCCTCTTCCAGTTTCTGATCCTCACATAAAGATTGAGTTCCCCTTCTGCAGCCCACAACATGTTTTTTCATTTTGGATCATTGAAGCCACCTTTGTGTACTAAAGCAAGCTCTCATTTGAGATGTCTTTAATGTCTCTGCTGCAAGTTTGTCAGCCCTTTGGGTAGACTGGAGGGTCTCCCACCCCCGTCTCATTATTTATAAGGCATTGGTGCACTCACAGTTACGCTATTTCTCCACTTTACAGCATTATGAGCCAAGGAAAAGCTCCATTTCTCTTCTCTCATCTGTTTATGATGTGATACGTTCCAAAGCAGATCACATCAGCGACTGTTATGGTATCCTTAATGCGCTGTGATAGTCGCATCACGGGAGGAGCCACTGGGAAGCACGTCACTGATGTACATCCCTGTTACATGCCACATTACTCAGGCTCGGTGGGAACTTCACTTGGCTACCTCGCTCCGTCTCTCACCTGGCACAGATTATTGAGATTTATGCATTGGAATATTTGTATGTCACTCCCTCCTCCCCTGAACATTGTAGAAGAGCTTCCTCTAATAAGAATATGAAAGCAGAAGCCCAGTTTGGGGTGGAAATAGCCAGATTTTTAGGCATGAATAACCAAGATAACAGATTACCTTGATTTCCACAAAACCTTTCCTGACAGTTAATTTTTAGTAGCATTCAGAAGTGTTCAAAACGACTGCCATGTTTTGTCAGAAAATGGAATTTTTTTGCCCTGTTTTGTGGGAAAATGGAATTTTCATACTTTTTCCCTTTAAAAAAAGTAAAAAAAAATGGAATGATTTCTGAGCTATGTTTAAAATACTGTTGCATTGAGCTTTGCCTTCCTGTAGGAGAAAATTAGTGTTAACAAATTGCAAATTAATGGAATCTTCTAACCCGAGTGACTGTATATCAAATTGTAAATTGAAATTTCCAGTCTGTGTTTAGGTACTGGCACAATGCAATTTGATTTATACACTTAAGACATCAGGTTAAGTATGGTTACACATGAATAATGAAAGGCATTAGATACTTGTTTGCAATTACGATTCTCTGCATATATATGTATTACTGCACACAAGCAAGAAGCAAATATACTCCTTGGGTTTCACATTCCCATGCAACTGTTGTAGAGCAGCTGTTGGCTTTTCTAGGTAATATTTGTAGTATGCCCACGGGTTGAGGCTGATCGCCCAAGAAATTGAAGCAGTCCATGTATGTATCTAGAACCACACAGTGATAACTTACTAGCCTACTTTTGATAGCCAGCACAATGGTATGTTTCGGTTTAAATTCTACATGGATGTTTATATGCTTGTACATCAAATACCTAGGTAAAAGGAATCAGATCAGGAACTGAATAGTTTCTTGGTCAGCAGAGGGTGAGTAAAAAGGAGTGATCACTCATGGCTGTTGTATTCCAGATTCTCATAAGGTCTCTCCTTGCGCATCCTACCAGAAACCCATCTTCCTCCACTGTTCACAGTGCTTTTTTAGTTGTTTTCACCAAGCTAAGTGTTTTAAATCCTGAGAGTTCACCATTGTCAGTGGGTTTTTCCTCCTGAATGTTGCTGGCAATGCTCTTAAAAAAATCCTGTGGCTTTCAGGGTTAGTGGAAAAGTACAATTTGTGGCATTCTTCAAGCTTTTTGTTAAATCTCTAGGGACTGTTTTCATTTCACACAGTCGCACGGATCAAAAAAGCTTGGATTTGTATTAAGAAAAGACCTAACCAGCTTGCAGGCCTTACGTTGTCGCACAGTCTTTACTCCCAACTTAATAAGCCTTTTCTTAGCATCAGCAGCATTCCTTGCCGTTTTATGTAACAAAGCTTTTGCTTAACTTTATATGGAGGAAACCTCAGGCGTAATATATTTCTTTGAATACACGTTAAAAATTATTAGATTGAGTGTCTTGCAATGAAACCATAACTTTGCTGCAATTCGATGTGCTGTATCAGAGCCCACAATTGCAGGGTATTTATCTAAAGAGCCTGAAGTCAGTAAACCTTGATGTCTTGGCCAGGCTGGTAATTAATGTTGCGCAGTGATAAATCCTGCAGCTGTCTTAACACCTAAGGGAGAACTGCTGCTTACCCTGTGGCATCACTGGAACGCTAGCCTACAAGTGCAGAAGTAGCTGCTATTTTGGAGCCCTGTATAGGAGGATGCTGTTGGAAGAGAGGGCAAAGAAAGTGGAGAAGCTCCGCTGAATCTGCATTATGGTACTGGTAAGTGTCATGCAAGACATGATTAATTTGAGAAGCACATTCAGCTCTGCACATGTGAGTGGTCTCTGTCATGCACAGTAGGGCTTTTTGTTTTACCTTTAAACACACAGCTATTAAAGGAAAACTGGCAAATATGTTAGTAAAGCTAATGGTAGAGAAGATCCTGACCTGTGGGCTGCAGAAAATAGCTCCCCAGTGGTGTGAGGGCCTTTGGGCATGCTCCTGATGGGAAGCCACCTATCTTTTGGAACTGGTGATTTGGTTTGATTGCTTGAATAGGTCTGATGGTAGGAGAAGTAACTTGAGTTTGGCATGTTTTTATGGCACTGAATTGTCCCTCTCTGCCTGTCTTCACTGATGGACAAAACTTTGCAGGTTTAACAGCGGGGTGAACGCAGTCCTCAGCCACATAACTTCCCCCATATCATTTCCAAGCTGGGTTACTATGCTGGAGAGGCTTGGTCCAGCATCTGAGACAAGACATAGGCTGTCTTATCTGTGGCTGTCCTATAGGGCTGGTCTTCATCCGTCAGGGATGTTTAACTTGTAAGAAGTAATAAGCTTAATAGGTTGACTTTATTTAATTATTAATGATCCCTTTCTGTCCTTCGAGCTCATAAAACACCCTGTAGGTTGGCAAAACACTCATAATATTGATCAGGAGCCAGAGAGATATTTATTTCCTCTTTGCCCTGGCGCACATAAATCCTGGTCCCCTTCCTCGGCAGGCGGGATTTACAGTGGGCTGTTTCTTAAAAGCTTTTCGTAATTAAGGAATAAATACCCATCGGTCTTTGTTTGCTGTCTGGAGCCCTCTTGTTTGCCAGGGACTTATATATCCCCGGTGGGCTTGTGCGCCTTCCCCCTTAGCAACGGAGCCAGGGAGAGAAGGCATGCATGCTAGGAAGCAGTCAACTGCTAAGCACTTACTTTGCAATAGAGTGGGGTCTTCTCCTGCAGAGAGAGGAAGCCCCTGTGTTTTCTCAGCATATTGTTCCCAGCTCCTCTTCCATGCCTCTCCTCCCAGTTCCTGCTTTGCTTGGGGCAGGAAGACACTTTGGAAATTCCTTGCTGCTAGCCCTTTCTTCTCGCCTTCTCTTCTTCTCCCCCCTTTGCTAGTTGCAATTAAAAACATCATGGATTTTCCCCAACATTTCAATCCCGTCGTCTTGTGTTCCCCATCCCTGCCCCCAACCCCAGTGTTTCTCTTTTACCCATCCCAACATTGCATTGCTGACTCTGTCGGAAGCCGTGCAGTTTATGGGATGCACCCTATGGTCATCGCAAAGGGGTTTGTTTAAACATCCAGCCCTGGCACAACCGGCTGCCTGGGGCTGGTTGTTGGGTGGTGCAGCTTCTTCCATGCTGGCCCACAAAGGTAATGACACACTATGGAATTCTCCAGCAGGTTGGGAGGTACGGGGTTAGATTTACTTCCTTTTCTTGGAAGAGACGCATTAAACTTGTCAGCTGGCCAACAGGGGAGAAATGTGGTAGAGCTCTTGCTGAGCTGGCCAGGTTACTACTGCGTTACATGGTTGTACTTGAATGAGCAACCAGCAGTGGCAACGCACAGGCACGGCAACGCGAGAGAGACCATTTAGAGGCCTCCTCAGTGACAGAATTCTTTTCTTTAGCAAGACAGAAGAAAAGAGTAAAGATTTCAAGAGCTTTTTAGTGTTGTCGGAGGTGGGGGGGAGGTAAAACCTCACTTCAAAATGCCTGCGCCAAGCCTGCTCCGTATTTCTGGTGACAAGAAATTAATGCTTTGCCATGGTAAATGCCTGCTGCCCATTGCATCAGTAATGCCACCTTGTAGAATTTCACTGCGCCTTTTAACAAATGGGGAGTAATTTTAGATAACAAGCAAGTGGCACAACATTTTGTGTCATCCTTGTTACCACTTTGGTAGGAACAAGGTAAGAGCAAGGCTGTTCTTGCTCTGGAGCTGTTGTGTTTTGATGGCAAGTTCTCAGGATCTTCATCCTCATGCTGTTACCTATGCAGTAAGTTCTGAGGCACCATATGACTCAGCTTTTACTTCCTCCCTACACGTGCTTTTCCTGTTTACCTTTCATTCCTCTCCACCAAGTGTATGTGAGGGACGAATGAAGGCAGAGGTGAACGGGAGCAAGGAGGAGTAGGATGGAGAGTTGATACCAGCAGCGCATCCTGCTCAGATTTGTTGGGTGTAAAACTGCAGGTGGGAGAGCCACACGATGCACTCTGTGGGGCTGAGGTGTGTAGGACATGGGCTCCTAAATGAACATCTCTGGTGCAAATCCTCAAAGGAGGAATGCAGTGCAGCTCCTTGAATGAAGCTGTGCTCCAAGCAAATCTGCTTTTCATATTCTCTCAGGCTACCCAGTTAGCCCTCCCCCTTACAGTGCCCAGTATTTATGCTTCCAGATAATAATGATGTGATGTGGCTGGCAGAGTAATTCAAATAATTGGACATTATCTTGAGAAGCAAGCACCTAATTAGACCAAAATAAACTGAGGACTGAAATTTTCATCTCTTTCTAGTAACCCTTTACCTTTGTACAGCATCACTGCCGTGGCAGAGGTTTCATTGTTCACACCGCTGTGTGTACATCAGAGTTCGCTAGTGATGCTCCTGCATGAGCAAAGAGCTTGGTGGTACTTTTTGGCCCAGGTTTGGTGGCTCAGTCCTCTCCTGGTAGCAGAGGGTATTTTGGAGTCTTACTTTGTTGCATCTGGCCCTTGTATAAGCACTGAGGATTGAAGTTTGTATCAGCAGTCCGGGTTTGAGTGAATAGCTTCAGAGATAAAAGGCTCAAGGAAAGTCTGATCTGTTATTTTTTGTTTCTCTTTTACCTCCGAGGTAGAGTTTATAATCCATTAATTCTTTTGTGCATATGCAGTAAAAACATAGCAGCTACTGTGACCCCTGCAGAAAAGTCATTTTAATACAGATGAGGAGGAGGCAGCTCAGGTTCTCCAGCATTATGTAGCATTGCAGCGATCTGAGCACGTGGTGACATGATGTTGCCTTCCCAGCGCACTGGCTTTAATCTGGTCCTGAGGAAAGGACTCCACTGGACTTCAAAAGTTCAGTAAAAGAGCCTTAGTTTGGCTGTGACAACTACAACTGAAAAGCTCTGGAATTGAAGGGGTCATTTAGAGCAGAAGTTCCCGGGATCACAGCCAAGGGAAGGAAACGGGGGGCATATTTACAAGCCGATGTATGTCTCCTTTATTTTTAGGGATTGGTTCGGTGTCTTTCTGATTACTTGCTCTTGCTCACATTTCCTCGTACTCTTATTCAGTTGATTTATTTAAAGGTATGTCAGCGCTGGCTGAAGTGAAACACTGTGCCTCCTCTTCCTGCTTATTGCTGACCGCTCCAATAATTCATTTTTTAGCTCATTAGCTAACAGGGGATGTGAACAGTGGTCCTCCAGGGAACTGCAGTGAGGTTAAGTGATCTACTGCTGACAACTCTGCTCTTGGACTGGCCTTCCTCGGGGAAAATGAAACCTCAACCAAGACAAGCTGTGGATCCCAGAAGTGAAATTGGGGCATCGGAGCAACAGTTACAGTATTGATGTCATGTTATCGGGATTGCTGAGGTGATGTGAGCAGCAGCGCTGAAGTTGTCTTCTAGGGGAAGTCCCTAGGACTTCTCATTCAAAATGAAATGCTTCGTGTGCAGAGATGTAGGGAGGGTGTTCACAGATGTTGACTTTCTAGATACTCATTGAAAACCAGTCTGTCTACATTTTGGCTGTTCCATGAGGCATGAGCGAGTGTGCTTTTCCTCCTGCCTCTGTGATAAAGTTACATTTCCTATCAGAAAACCCAAATGATCTATCTTTCTTGTACCCCATTTGTACTATTGCGCAAGACCTGAATCTGACTCAGTAGCAAATGTCAGTGACACGCTGCCCCCAAATGTCTGAGGCTCTTAAAACACCTTTGTGTTTGTAGTGTTTGCCACCTAGATTGAAGTGGCTCAGATGGATTTAGATTGCCAAAGGGTGAATTCACTCTTAATTCATAAGGGTGAATTATTTTTAGCCCGATGGGCCCATGACACTTCAGGCCATCAAAAGCAGGCATGCAACATATAGTTGGATTCATGATCAAAAGGTGGACTCAGTAGTGGACACCATTGCTCAGGTTATTCACAACTGTGAAACATGTGCTGCAGTTAAACAGTCCAAGCGGTTAAAGCCTCTTTGGTATGGAGGACAACTGCTGAAGTACAAACATGGGGAGGCCTGGCAGATTAATTCTATCACACTCCCACCAACCCACCAAGGCAAGCGCCATGTGCTTACCATGGTGGAGGCAATCACCGGATGGCTGGAAACATACGCTGTGCCCCACGCCGCTGCCGGAACACTATCCTGGGCCTTGAGAAACAGATTTTGTGGCGACACGGCGCCCCAGAGAGAATTGAGTCAGACAATGGGACTCATTTCTGAAACGGTTTTCTACCAGAAAGTCCAAATGATGTTATCTCACTTGTGCCCAGTTGGTACTGCTGAGCAGGACCTTAATCTGTCTCAGCAGCCGATGTCAGTGACGTGCTGCTCCCCCCAAATGTCTAAGGCTCTTAAAACACCTTTATTTTTTGTCTGCAGTGTTTGCTGTGTTCCCACCACATGAGACTCCAAAAGTAGGATTGGACCTTAATGAAATGAGTCTTTTGGGGCCCTACAGGAAGCTGAATTGAGGTGCAATAACACATGCAGAGGTTGAATTTCTAGGCGGAGTGTAGCCCAGTGGCACAGCGGGGTCCTGCTCTGACCAGCCACACCAGTGAGCTTCTCCTGGGGGGCCCAATGTCTTCTTAGCTGGTCCCCAGCTCTGCATCAGATTTCCTCTGGTTAAGGGATGAATCCTGCCCGGAGCATACAGTCAGCATTAATGCAGATCCATTACAGGTTACTTGATCATACTGCAGGAGAATGTCTTAAGAAAGGGCCATTTGCATCCTCTCCATCACTAATGCAGGTGGCAGCACATTCCCTTTCCCTTTAGATTTATTTTTAAGAGTGTTTTCTGCTCTTTTGCCACACTTTTGAGGCAATAGGATAAACCTGAGCAGGATTGGGTCATTGGTGTCTATCCTGCTCTCTTGCAACCTTCCAAAGAGCAGCAGCACTGCCTTTGGGTTGCTCACCTGCAACGCATGGCAAATGACAGTGGATCTGTAAATCAGTAACCTAAAGCTCTGCAAGCCTCTGCCTGAACTTGGCATTTATTGTCTTTATTTTGGTACATATCATAGTCACTATTTTAGTTGCAGGTGAATTCTGATTAGAAGTGGGAGACTTGTGTTAAACAGCTTCTTCTCTAAACAGGCAGGGGCTTCAAGCCATAGCAATCACAGCAGCCCATGCGCTGACAGGAGCCAGAAGTTACTATCACTCAAAAGATGCTCTGGAGAAGATGGAGGAGGGCATTTGCAGACTTTTGACTAGACTAAAAAGATTGTATTAGTTATGTGTCTGAGGTTTATTTTGCCTTTAGGTTGTATGGATGTATGAGAAATAAATTCCCTGAGCCATGCCATGTGCCACTGTTGAATGTGTTGAACAGCACAGGTTGAATCACTTCAGTTTTCAGTCTGGCATGTTTTAAACATGCTGTTGGATATATTGATTATACCGTCAATCCCTCTATCCATGTTTAAAAAACATAGATGAGATGTTTGCTAAGCATTCTTGAAGATACTCTAGGTGAGTACGGGAAGTAGAACTGTTGCAGTGATGCAAGAAGACCCATTTTGTCATGGATAATTGCATGTTACTGTGTCCTTTTCGTTGCATAAAGTTCTGGTTCTGATTTGGTTTTTTACCTTAAAATATAAAACACATTAATTAAAGATGCAAAAACATCAATAATAAACATGCAGTAACAGAAGTCTTTTTCTTCCTCCTCTCCATCTGGAATACCTGAAATGATACTCTCATTATCAGAGCCTGCCATCGAAGGTTAATTTGCAGCTCCCCAAATGTTTGGAGTGGGGGTTTTGGTGTCTTTTAGCTTGCAGGAGGCATTCAAAGGTTTGATTGAAATGAAGCACTCTTTGTGTTCATTTTCTGTTTGCACTTTGTTTCTGGTGGGGAGGGGGAGAGCCCTGGACCTGTTTGTAGGGTAAATTGTAGTCAGGGTAGGGAAGCTCATGCTTTGGGAAGCTGTGCCTGAAAGCATCCAGGCAGGTCAAAGCAGGGTCACTCCACATGTACCAGGAAATGATGCAAAACTAATCCAGATTTGCTGTTGGAAGGATCTGTTTACATAAGTATTTAAAAACAGATTAGGGCTAACCTGACACTAGATTACTGGGGGTAGTGTAAACAGGGCTGAAAGGTGTAAACAGAGCTTTGCCTTTTGTACTCCACAAGAGAGAATCTGTCACCAGTAACAAGTTGCCTGGTTTAGGTGATGTATATGGTTCTCAGGCTGAACAGATTACCTGAGGTACCTCTAAATGGGACCTTGTCTAGGGCTCCATCTCTTAGATCATATAATTGTATGGTAATTTTTTTAATGGAGAGTTGAGGGACTTGTTTGTAGTCCTTGTTCTCCTGCAGTCTAATAGCAGGCAGAAAGCTTTTGGTAGCTCTTTGACCTATCAGGAGGAAATGGTGCTTCAAAGTATGGGTTTGGGGGTTCGTGTTTTGGAAAAACAGAGGAAGCATCCATGTGCCTTTTTCATTGGAACTCGTAGAAGGAAAAAGCACCTCTGCAAGCAAGGCTGTGTCTTTCAGGGCTTGCTTTCCTGTCTGCAATTCAAGCTCTGGTGCTTGGTTACTTCTGGTCTTAGATACAGAAATCAGTGCATTTTCTGTGACGTATTTTGCAGCACAACCTTAACATACGCCACACTGCCTGGTTGGTCTTTGCTCTTCATGACGGTGAGGGCTCTTGCACTGCAGGGCTTTCTAAGACCTACTGGATGTTGTGATCTTACCACCCCATAGACACAGCATCAAGCAAGGGGGATCTCGGGCATTGAAATGATACGGCTTGGCAGTGATGCGATGAGTGGCACAAACATTGTTGAACCATCTGAGTTTGGATGGACTCTTTCTGTGAGGGCTTTCTTGCCAAACATTTTAAGGGGGGATAATCTTCTGGTTGGTTAACCGCTGTTTGCTAGTGTGCTGGTTGCTGAACTGTCACCATTTAGAGGCAGTGAAGGTGGCTTAGAGTGACCTTCTCCTGTGTCTTCTGCAGGGAAGAAAAAGAGCTCTGGATACGTGCGAAATATGAGCAGAAGCTCTTCCTTGCCCCGCTTCAGTGCCTGGAGCTTTCTCTGGGCCAGCATCTCCTGAGGGCTACTGCCGAGGAGGACTTGCGGACAGTCATCCTGCTCCTGGCCCATGGGACGCGGGAAGAGGTGAACGAGACCTGCGGAGACGGTGATGGGCGCACTGCCCTCCACTTGGCGTGCAGGAAAGGAAACGTGGTGCTAGTGCAGCTCTTGATTTGGGTAAGTACTTGGTGTCCAGGGGAGGGGGCTGGTTTTTGCTTGGCCGTGTCCCTCAGCAGGACCTAAGGCTTTAACCTGCCAGAGGGGAGATTGAGATGAGCTCTTAGGCAGAAGCTCTTCCCTGTGAGGGTGCTGAGGCGCTGGCACAGGGTGCCCAGAGGAGCTGTGGCTGCCCCATCCCTGGCAGTGCACAAGGCCAGGTTGGACAAAGGGGCTTGGAGCAAGCTGCTGTAGTGGAAGGTGTCCCTGCCCATGGCAGGGGGTTGGAACTGGAAGAGCTTTAAGGTGCCTTCCAACACAAACCATTCTATAATTCTCTTTGTCTTTAATCCACTCCTCTATTTTAATGCTGTCTTGGCAACAACACCTCTCTTCTTCCTGTAGTATGGTGTCGATGTGATGGCACGCGATGCCCATGGAAACACAGCGTTGGCCTATGCCCGGCAGGCCTCCAGCCAGGAGTGCATTGATGTTCTCCTCCAGTACGGCTGCCCCGACGAGCGCTTCGTCCTCATGGCCACTCCAAACTTGTCCAGGAAGAACAACAATCGGAACAACAGCAGTGGAAGGATGCCCACCATCATCTGAGGAGGAGCTCACTCGTGTATTCGCTGACCTGAATTACATCCGCAGCCTCATATTCCTCCATCCCCATCACAGCTCTGCTCTGTGAGTCTGGTAACTCTCCTTTCCCCTTTTCCCTTTGGTACATCCCTGTCCCATCCGGAAACAGTGAGGGGATGAGAAGGAGCAAAAGGGGCTGCAGAGGAAGCAGTTGTTTCAGTGGCAGCTCTCCAACGATGGAAACAAGCAGGCGAGTGCATGTGGGTTGAGCAGGACATGCTGCGCGTGGCACCGAGACCATGGGAGAGTGGTCATCCCCGGGGTGGGGACCAGGCTCCCCAGGCATGGAGGGAAGGGGTGGAGGGAGAGGCGAGCGAGAGGAGAAGGAAGGAGAGATGGTGACTTTCTGTAACTGACAGTTAAGCACATCAGTACATTTCACCTCTACCAAACGCGACGCCTGGATTTCATTCTCTTCTCTGAAGAGCTTGACGGCATAAATCAGAAGCAAGCACAGAGTTTGTCAGGTTTGAAGCTCCTATGATGGTATGTGTCAAATCAGTTGTAGCTAATCTGTCCGGGGAGAATACTGGCTTCATTACACTTGTATAGTTGAGTTCTTCCAGCATTACCGCTGTTTAATAGAACATGATTAGTCATCACGGAGAAAAAAGCATATTAGCTGAGGAGGTAGTTACATGGCACGCTTCGGTGATTGCTTGGATGTGATTGCAATATTCTTAGAAGCATCATATTATCTCAGACATGTTCTTTCAAGCCCTTGGAGCCCTCCTTTCTAAATTCACTGTCATAATTTAGTATCTGTTTAATTTTTCAGTCCAAAGAGAGGAAATGAGTTGCTGAGTGTTATTTGACTGCAGTCTCCTCAGTGTAAAAACAAAATGGAAAAAATAAATAAGAGTAAGCCTGAAACACAGAAAGGAATAATGAACACCGCTAAGGAAAAGCATTTCAAGTACGTTTAGTGAAATTAATAAACGCATTAAAGGCTAATATTTTTTCAGCCAGCAGACATAGGTTCTGTCATTTTGCCAAGGTAAATGTGTTGAGTTTTTGGTCACTCCTGTGATGCATTGCCTAACTTATACAGATTTTTGTATTGTGTCTCTAGATGATATGTATGTAAAATCTATTTGAATAAAAAAAAATAATATGCATTGATTATTTTTTTGTTGTTGTACAGAAAATGACATCTCTGTTAATTTATAAACTGTAATGGATGTGAGCTAAATAATGTGCAACTAGTTAGGGTCTGTGCATCGCAGATCATTGTACATTGACAATATTCCCAGCAGTGAACTCTTGTTTCCATTGCCAGCCTTTGAGGAACGTATCAGAAGTCGATGCTGGTGGTTTTGGCTTGAAAATACAAGGTGTGTGAGACCTTTCAGAAAGGAAGAAGAGTCTGTTCCTCAGCGCTGTAAATGTGTTTTACTCCCAGAGTGACAAAGCTTTCACAAGCCAAGACAAAAAGCCCCAGCCCGGCTGTGGGAAGATCAGATTTGATTAAGTTCAGAATTGATAGCCTTCACCGCGGCAGGCAGGGCATGGCTGCGCTTGACTCCCAACTTGGCTGCTTGCTGGAAGAAAAACGGCTTGTGAGAGTAGCCTGAACAGTTCATTTGAATTCCAAGTTTTAATGTTTGAGTTGATGGTGTTGGTATTCCCGGGAAGATCCCAGCTTCTCCCGTGTCCAGCCGAGTAGGATTCTGGCACGGGGAAGCATGGGGTTTGGCAGGCAGAAAAGTGATTTCTTTTTAAGTGGCATATGGCAGTGTGAAGATGGGGGAAGGGTCTATCACAGGGAAAGTTGAAAACTCAACTGAATTCAGTGGCAAAGGAGCAATTATGTGAAGGCAGTGAGGTGCACACAGCATAGTAATTTGCAAATCTACCTGCTCATATCTATTTCCCAAGCCCTCAGTGGTTCTCTTCCTTGGGGCTCTGGATTTCGTTTAGCATACAAATGGGAGGAGCGTAGCAATTGCTAAATAAACTGGATGTGGACAAAATGTGGAGAAAAAAAGCATCATCTGGTTATCTTAAGGGGGAAAAGAACAGAAAATTAGGGATTTGACGTAAAATCATCAAGTTGAGGAAGGAAAGTGAGCCTCAAAGTGGAAGCATGAGAATATTGACCAGCTTTTCCTCTTTGATGGTGTTCTCATGTTGTACGTTGTTTCCATATAGACCTTTGGCTGGTGGGGAGGAGGAAATCTTTCTTCAGCCCCCATAGGCTGGCTGCAGCAGAGTAAGGCTCCAGCTGATTCTCATCGTAGTGAGATAATTGTGTTTTAAATCGAGGAGGGGTGTCTAATGCAGTTTTTCCACCATTCCAATGCAGCTCCCTGATCTTTGGTACTTAGGGGTAGTCCTTAGCTACAGGACAACCCATGTAACATGCAGCTAGCTGAAGGGGATGCTGTGAAGCCTGCTGTGTCTTGGTGCTCATGAGCTTTACACCGCTTTGGGAGGGCACAGTGGGGATTCAGGAATCACGGCTCATGGTCCCCGAGGTGCTATAGCTGCCTGCTGTTCCCCTGGGAACATCAAGGGCATTTGTATCCAAAACCCAAGTCCAATGTTTCAAACACATGGCAGGCAGATTTGCTGCCATTAAGTTCTCAATGCATGTTCAGTTTCAGAGCTGGGGTTGTTCCTAATTGACAATATTTTCTGTACCTGGTGCAATGCTCTCCTTGGGCCGCGTTCCTCTTGTAAAGCGGAGAGTGATGTTTGAGGAGCAAGGGTAGCCAGGCTGTCATGCAGATTGCAAGTAGAATTATGCGCTCCTTTCATAAAAGGTTTTCTGAAGGCAAACACAGAATATTTTTAGGAGTCAGAATTCCACTGTGTCATAGGAGAGATGCGTGCACCCAGGCCAGCTAGCTAATCACCTCTTCCTTTAATCAATCAGTAACAGTTGCTTTCAGCCTAAACATAGTTTTCCCATGGAGGTGTAAGCATTGGCAGTAACTGTGTTGCAGCAGCATAGGCTATGTGATGGCTTGCCCAAATGTGTTGGGGATCTATGAGGAGGATACCCAGTCATGACCCCTTTGAAAGACGAGAGCTGACCCAGCACCATCTCTGCAAGACACTACAGCTGGTGATGCTCCAGCCCTGGGAGAACAGACTGAGGGTCTGTTCCTCATGGGCTGTTGGCTACAGCATCCCCTGTTCATATGGGTTTGGTTGGATGGCTGGGAGAAACTGTGGCACCTTCTGATGGTGGGACAGGCCACCAGCATATGCTCTGTCCCCTTCTTGCATGGTAAGGGAGGAGAAACACCTTCCCACCACAGCTGAGAGTGAGGATGGAGGAGGTTTCCATGGCTGGGGTCTGGAAGGTGTCTTGGCTTTGTGAGCCAAGGTCTCTGGACTCCATGTGCTGTTCAGGGGATGCGTTTGCACTTTGCAAAGGGTATTCTTGAAGCCGTCCGGGTGTGGAAACAGGGAATATAAAGCAACACCTCGAGCACCGGCAGGAATTGTTCCCCTTGCTTTCACTCTGTTAACCTGTCCCTTTTCTGTTCTTCATCTCATGTTTAGCCCCTCTCGTTGCTTTTAGGGAGCCCACTCGCCAAGCTGTTGACGCCCTTTGAGCATGTTATGAGCAAATTAAAACCAAATTGAGACCCAGTCAGTAAGAAATCCCAGCAGAAACATGTTAGCTGAAGCCGTTCTCTCCAGAAATGGAGTCTGTGGCTGTGGTTTTCATTGTGTCCCCCATTTAGCGCTTTGCATCCTCCCAGATACCTTTAAATCCCCCTTCCTCCGCACTTTATCCAACTAAAACACTAGGAGTAAGCCAGCCTTTGCTAGTAACATCAGCACTTTCCTGCTGTTTATTTTAAGCTAATTGCTGTTGAACAGTGGAGATGAGGTTGGATGTGTCAGATCTAGCATCTGAACCTTGATCTTCCCAGATTCGAGGAGGGTTTACTTCTCCTTGCTATTTATGAAGAAGTAAGATCTAACCTTGGGAATATTCAGGGAATATTTGGCCAAGGGCTTCGGTTAGCAGATTTCCTATACAGGAGGCATAAGAAAAGCCCTTTTTGGAGTACCTTGGTATATGATGAGCTAGAAAGCCAGCTGAGCTCCTAGAAGGTAGAGAGGATTTTTAAGCATTTGGGCCCAGTGTATAATACCAGTGTGAACATGACTATTGTTTGATTTGCTGTCTTTTCTCCATTCCCTTAAATTATGTGTGTTAGGGCAAAAAGAAGCTTTAGCTGCACTTGGAGATTTCCCCTGGCCAGAGGACGCTGAGTGGTATAGGGAGAGGAGTAGAGGTGAGAATGCAGATACGGGCTTAGACACTGTAATGTAGTATATAATTAGGTTATCTGGGGTTTGGATAGCTTCATGGTTTATATTTGTATGGAGATAAGGAAAAAATGAAGTAATTTGTAGTTTCTAGTAGAAAGTAGTACTAGTGGAGACAAGCACAGATTTCACAAGGGGGTCCTGAAGGGGCCCTTTCCATACATCTCGGGGAGCCACGTTTGCACCTTAACAGGGAACAAATGGTTGTTGTTGCTGGAGGGACTCAAGGCAAAGGAGGACAGCACCAGGGACCAAGTCTGGAGCAGCCTGGCCAGGTAGGAGACACTGCCCACCTGTATCTTATCATCGGGCATCTTCGTGTCCCCTGTGTTGGCTGCTCCAGCAGTTTGTGTGGGGTCTCTGGCTGTTAGCCTCAGGTCCTCAGCCCAACACCTCCTTCCGTTCTTGGTGATTTGTGGGTGAAATGTATTGCGTAGAAAACCATTTTGGGATGTTCTTGTGTTTCTGCGTAGCAGAAGAAAACCTCACTCCAGATTGAAGTTCTTTTCGACGTAGGTAGGCTCTAAACCCAAATGAAAAGGTTTTGCGATGGGGGTTTGACTTCTTAAGTTGTAAAGCTACAAAAAGAAGGTCAGTTTGAATGGTTTTATTAGAAAATCATCTCCTGTTTGAAAGAAACGTAGAGGTAATGGAGGAAAATATCCAAAGCTGTAGATAGGTAGCTTGGTTGTATTAGGACATTCTAGGTTTGGTTTTGTTGCTTAGCATGGGCCAGTTTTTAAAGTACATGTTGGGCAATCTCATCCCGTGACAGTTGACTGAATCTGTCTCATGTTTTTAAGGGGAGGTTTGAAGGGGTTTGGCCAAGATCTTCAGGAGCTGTGAATAGTTCCTGTGTTGAGAGGAGGATTGCATGATCTCTGAAAACAAAAGGTTGTTTGGGGGGGGTTGGGGGGAGTTCAGAGCCATCGGACGCCCCACATCACTGAGCATGCTTCTGGTCATCTTGGCCACTGTGTTTCATTTCAGGGTGCCAGGAATACGTGTGTGAATTGACTCCCATTGTTTACTACCGGTCCCTAAATGTTGGGGGGAGGATTTTGCTTGTGGGCAGATAAAATAATGTCTTTGTGCATTTCAGCATTGTAGCCTCTTCATGTCTCTGTGTCTGCCTGTCTCCCAAATCCCTGTGGCATACTCAAGCAGTAGCGGTCAGTTCTGGTGGCAGGCAAAGCTTCAGCTTTCTCTTGGCCATGAGCGTTCTGGCTGTGTGTTTCGCTTCCAGCACTAAGGATTGACTGTTCTGCAGTGCTTCAGGGCTGGTAACTTTTGCCTGTGTGTTATGTACAAAATGTGAAGGGCGGGCGGGTGGGGATGCTTACAGAGGTCTCATGGCATGCGTTTGGGATGACCGTGTTGCTTGTTGGCAGTGAATGCGCCATCAGGTCTTTTGTGTGTGCCCCGTTTCCCAGAGCCAGTTGGTGGGGTTTTTGTTTCTAAGAACTGAAGTAGCTGAAAACACTTTCCTGGTCCTCTCGAAGGACAAGGTACAGGCAGTAAAACCCCTCCGAACAGACAGCTTGGTAGTGTCTGACCTGAGCTGAAGGTCTCCAGCAGGACGATGGAACAGGGGTTGGTGCTGAAAGCAGGTTGTTACTTGGCAGCTGGGTCCTGAATCTGGGATTGAGTTGAATTGGTGAATGAAGTGCTGTCTGGTTTCAGTCCTAAGGTAAAGGCAGTGGTATATCACATGGAGGCCACTAACAACATGTGTTTTGCCTTTAGTGTGCATATGTGTGCTTATGTATGTGCTACAGCCTGCTGTGAGCAAGCGTGGAAAGGTCACATTTACATGCGAATCAAAACCAATGGCTAGAGCCAGGCTTTCAGTTAGATCTTCCTAAATGAGCCCAAATTTCCCAGCTAAAGACCTGCCATTCCCAAGAGCACAGAAGGCAGTGTGGGATGGGAGACCCCTGCGAGAGGGATGGAGAGATGCAGGAATACAGGGTACAGACTCACTGAGATGCTTGTGAGCCATCAGGCCCCTGGGGCTCATACAGAGACCTGTGTGAACCAGGTAGTCCAGGAAAACTTGGTCATATCTACTGTTGCTTTTGGTTTATAGTCCTCGTCAGGGGAAATGAACAGGGAGAGGGCAAGTCTGTCAGGGCAAGAAGGATGTTTGCTGGAGCTGGGCAAGGTACAGTAGGAAACATGGAGGATCTCTTATTTCCCCTTCTTGTGCTTGTGGCAAAAGAATTCCTTTGGAATGCTGTTGGAAACCCCTCCAAGTGTTCTTTCCAATATATGCAGAGATTCAGCTGGGTTCTCTATTGAATCTGTTCAGCTCATTTTGCCAGTCCATGGGGAAAAAAGGATGTATCCATCCTCTGAAAGCACAGCCCTTTGCTCCATGGAAATGCCAAGCTTCCAGGGGACTGTCTGCATTCAGTCCAGCTCTCCCTTGCTATTTCAGTGTCAAGAGCATCTTTCACTTGCGCAGTGGGCGCGTAAACTGACGAGGTATTTAGGAAGGGAGCGTCTTTTAGAACACCAGGGGCTTCTTTTGCGTGACTGTTGCCTGTGGACTGTGGTTTGGGATTGCCAGGGGCCTGATCCTGCAGCTCCTGCTGCCTTAAACCTCTCGACTTCAGCAGGGTTTGAGTTAGGCCCCTGGTTTCAGCGGGGTTGTGATTTGAGGTTCAGTCTCACCAGCACCTTTATTATAGGACGCTCCATTGGCACCACTTGGGAAGCAGATGCGTGCACTGGTTTCTTTTCCTTGCTTCCTCAATGCCCTGTGACTGCCTGCAAGGGCCGGATTTTAGGTTCAGCTGCGTTTAGCCCCCAGGTCTTTCGGTTGTTCTGCTTTGTGATGTTTGTCTTTCTGGTTGGGATGGGGAGAAGGGGAGCCCAGGTGAGTAGGGACAACTCTGCTTGGGACAGAGGCACAAGATACGTAGCACATGGCAGGCTTTCTAGTGAGGTTTTGAGTTTGTTTGGGGTTGTTTTTTCTGTTCCTGTAAATAGCAATGTACAAACGATGACCAGACAGCGTGGAAATGATTAAAAATAAGAGGAAAAAAAGAAGTCTTTTGTTGTTGGTTTTTATATTACCTCATTCAGCAAGTTTGTTTTACAATGACTCAACGATGCTTTATTTATATTGTTTGTACTGTAATTAAACTGATTGACAAACATTTCACTTTGCTTGTTGTTTCATATGGGTTTGGTTTGATTCAGTATGCCAGTTTGTATTCTGTTCCCCTTTCCTCCCTCTCTCCGCGTTGGGGTTTTCGTGTCAGCTGTACAGTATTCTAAATAATTAAAAAATAATGATGATAATAATTAAAAAAGCAAAAAAAAAGGAAAAAAAAAAAGCTGTAAAGTACCGCAGAGAGAGGCTGCTCTATTGTATAGGTCTCTTTCTAATAAAGACAAGAAAACTTGTTCGTCACTTCTTGCTTCTTTGCTTGAGTCTTCATTGCCGTGTTACCGAGATACACCTGCCCTGGCCCCACGTCCTTCTCCGATTAACGATGAGATACCGTCACTCTTTGCCAGTAATAAAGATGAAGTATTATCTGAGAGCCGGGATGTCAGAAGAGCTGCTAATGGTGCAAATTGATAAATTAAAAAGCAATAAGTCAACGGGGCTGTAATGGTGTATATCTAAGAGTTCCGAAAGTGCTGATGAACTGAATGACAGATCTCCCAGCAAAGAAAATATGCGAGCTTTCATTAAAAACAGCTATTCTCCCCGAGGAAGAGAGAGTAGTAAATGTTGCACCTCGGCTTTAAGAGTCTCTGGAGGAGATCCAAGGAATTAGGCCAGTAACGGTTACATCTGTATCTGCTAAATTGGTTGAAATGATCATTTAAAATAAGAATAATAAAACATCTTTAAGGTCATGGTATGGTCTGGTCTAATCACTTCTTTGAAGGGAAATCATGGCTCTCTATTAGGCTGCTCTGAACAGGTCGTTTAAAGCCCTGAACAATGGGCAACTGATTGACACATTTATTTACCTTGTTAAAGGTCTTGGCCTGAGTACACCATGAGAAGGAATCAGGAAGCTAAGTAGGCCCAAGGAGAAGCCAAAATACTGCCTGGATGCGGGAAGCTGGGAGATGGGATGGAGAGGGAAGCAAGGAGTGATGGGTGGTAACCAGGCACATGGCGGAAGGATCCCTGCCAGGACCAGTGTGTCTCAGTGGGTTGGTGATAACAGTGGTATCAGTTGCTGCAGAAAAGCTGCATAAGGTTAAAAGGAGCTGTGTGGTGCCAAGGTGGGTACATAGAGAGCACCTAAACATGCATTAAGGGCGGGGGGGAAAGAGAGATGACTTGGATAAACATGCTATGAGGTGAGGAAATTGCAAGATTTAAAGATCCACAATGGAGCGAGACAACCAATGCCGTGGTTTGGCCACCAGTGCTTGTCCCACCTTAACAAAGACACAGAGAAATCAGCGATGGTCAGAAATTAGTAGAGCTATGACGAAAAAGTGAGAAACTTCCCTCAAAACCAAAAGACACAAAGAGAGGGATTTGATAACCATAGACAAGCAGGGGAGAAGCAGCAGGTTGGAGATGGCTTTCCCATCTTGCAAGCAGCACAGTGCATGGGCTGTTAGTGAAGGGCAGCATAGTCAAAACTTGAGCCAAGGTGCATGGGATGTCCAGCGCATCACAGGACCAGAGACCTCACTGCAGCAGGGTTTTGCCCAAGAGAAGACCTGGAAAGGTGAGTTTGCATCTTCATGGGCTGAGCGGGGCTGCCCGCACGATGGGATTGGGGTTTGGGGTTTTGTCCTTGTGCTTTGGTGTAAATTTGTTCATTCTTCATAGTGCCCATCCCATCAGGTCTCCCACCAGCAGGGAGCTGTCAGTTCTGTCCTGCCTGAGGAGGATCTGTTTGCGGCTTGAGGGAGGTTTTCTGCATCCTTTGCTGCTCCTCATTCTCCAAGTGCTCCAGGGAGGCCATAGCATCATTGTGGGGGATGAAAACCTACAGGATTGCTTGTGGTTGTTATACTTTGCTCATTCTGGGGCTCTACAGCCCTGTTCTGTCATGCAGCAACTGTACAACTTTGTTCTTGCAAGACTTTTGCGCCGTGTAGCCCCATCACACATCCACCCAGCACCGAAGCAGGAGGTGGGTGCGTTGTGTTCTCCCCTTCTGGAACTTGGAATATGGGAGAACTTGTTTTGGACTCCCCCTGGGGGTAAAGCTATTGGGAACCCTCCGTCCCTCCCCTCCTTTGCTCCTTTAAAGGGGTGCAGGGTTTGATTTCATGATGGGCTTTGCTGCTCTCCCTAACAGCCCTCCTAAGATCTGGCTTCTCCTGGAAGGGCCTGGTGCCAGGCATGGCAGAGCACATCTTTCATCCTCACGTTTCTCACCTATCCCAAGTCCACCCCTCTGTACCCCTAAAACGTTCTCAGCTGGTGGCATTGCCGGAAGCCTAGGGAGAAAGCGCAGTGTCCTATTGCAAAGGAACCAGGGTCAGGAAAGGTTTTTGAAGGAAAGCTGCTGATTCCCATCATGGGAGCGGGGGAAAAACCCTTTATTTCTTTTTTTCCTTCTTTTTCTTTAATACTGAAAAGCAATTCCTGTGCAGACCAGACTCGTTCTGCCATAAGGCCTGGCATAAGAGTACATTCCCACCCTTACCTGCAAAGGATTAGCTTTGATGGATGCTGGGAACACCAGCTTAGGAAACCTCCTCCAGAGCCCAGAAGGTGCTTCTTCCATAGGCACTGCCTGCTCATAGCCCTCATCCAGAATATTCCCACATCAGATTTACTGTTCCTTGTTCTTTAACGCCCTGACTATGGAAAGCCCAGCAGAAACCCAGGCTGGGGAGCAGCATGTCCACACAAAACTCTTCAGAACTCATCCTTTTGCCCTTTTTACTCTGTTCCTATGGTGGAACAGAGTTTACTCTGTTCCTATGGAGCAGGGGAAGCAGGCCGTGTGTTTTGTCCCTGGTGAAGCGTTCCGTATAGCATCCTACCTGAGCGATGCCCCAACCCATCGGAGAGCCATGGAATCATTTACATTGGAAAAGACCTTAAGTCCAACCACCACGCACTGCCTGGGAGAGGGGAGCATGGCTGGTTCCTCCTGGTGAAACCGCTAAATGTGCAGTGGGGAACCACAGGCTGACGCCAGGCAGTCGTTTGTCTCACCTCATGTTCAGTAAAACCCTTAATTGGCCAATAAATGCAGCCACAACAGCCACGCTCCGCACGCAGCCCCACTGCCAGCAATTAGCACGGATGTATTTGCATTCTGCCCCTGCTGATCTCCACCCCCTGACTTCCAGAGCTGGTTGGTTTTAAGCCAGGGAGATTCCCTGCGATTGCCAATGAGGGAATGGGAAGAGCTAAAGCAGCAGAAGCAAAAAGGTGATGCTGTGCCACGGGGCAGGAGGGATGCGGAGCGGCAAAACCACCCAGCAGGACTTTCCCATTGCTCAAGGGATTAATGCTGGGCTCCTAGGGAATGTAAGGTGCCTGGGGTTTGCTCAAGCCTCTTCAGAAATGGCTCAGCATTGGTGCTGCCAACACCGAGCGCTGCTTGTTGCTCAGGTGTAGAGCATCTCCTCATCACCTTCTGCTATAGAAAATGATCATTTAGCGTCATTTTGGTGCAGGAGCAAACAAGTCAGGGTGTTTTGGAGGATCAGCAGGCACCGAAGGCCAGGTCTTTCCATCTAATGAAGCAAGGGCTGGGATACCAAGCGGTCTTGAGTTGCCAGAGCCAGAGGGAAAGATGAGGTAGAGAGAAAAGCAAATGCCTGATACCCATTGGCAGCTGCCAAGACTGGGAGTCTGCAGCTGGAGGGAGCAGGGGGGTCCCTGAATGCCAAAACACCTCATTCTGCAATGCTGACAGCGACAATGGGCACACATCTTGAAACCCTGCCTCTGCTTTGGGCCCTACAGGAGATGCTGCACCTCCTTTGCAGGCAATAAGGAACCACTGAGAGCCCTTGGCTTCTGTGGTGGGATGAAGATGCCCATCAGCATCTTGGTGCTGGTCCCCACGTGCTGTGTGGGTGCAGGAGGGAAGAGCTGGGAGTCAGAGAGAGATGTCAAAGCTGCACATTGCTGTGGAAAAGGGAGGAAAAGCAGCCCCCACCCTAGTCCCGTTTCCACCCTTCCCAATAGGCTCTTTGGGGGCATTCGGGGCTGGAACTGGATGGTGGTAACTGATGCAGAACAGGGCAATCCCACCCAAGAGGATCGGGGTGCATCAAAGGCTGCCAGGAATCACCCTGGATGGAAAAGCATCCCCAGCCTCTTCTAAGGAAAGGTGCGTTTGAGTACCACTTTCCTTCCCTCCTCCTCTTCCCCACCAGAGATGCAGCATCCTCCTGCTTTGCAGATCCAACTGGTAATGGCCGGGCTGATTGACTGCAGATTTCCCTGTAACTGAGCTTAATTAGCAAGCTAATCAGGTCTGGAGATGTTTCCAATTTATTTAGTGGCTGATGGCTGCCGCTAATCGGCCTGGCCAGTTAATGCTGGCAGCGCTGAGGTTTGTGCCAGGTGAACAAATACATCCGGATTTCACCCTTTCCAGCACTCGGAGCTGACAGTATTTGCCCAGTGAGTGCCTGAGCTCGGATGCAGGCAGGGTGGTACCCACAGCATCCCCTCCCTGTGGGGTGAGGGCTGGACCAAGCACCATGCCTAGCTCAGACCAGCTCTGGTCACCTGCAGGATGATGCCTGCAGGCAAGAAAAGGGTCATGTCCTGCCCTTCGCATGCTGCAGTGTCACAGAGCACCCAAAATAGTCCTTGTGGCTGGGACAGGGCGTCCAAAGGCAGTGTCACCCATGGGTCATCTCTTTTGAAGCCTCTTATAAGTTGCGCTTCTCAGTTCTCTCTGGCTGCGCAGATGTGGTAGGAAAGAGAATTTTATTTTGCTTTAAATAAAAAAAGTATAAAAATAAAAAAGGGGAAAATTTTCTGGATTTTTCTTTTCTCCTGGAATTGCCAGGGAAGTGGCATTGATGTTCCCTGTGTTTGCTGGAGCATCCCTGGGCTGGCGCTGGATGTCTCTTGAGCACAGCATTGGTGCTGTGGCAGGGTCTGCCTCTATCCCAAATGTTGGGGAGCTAGGGAAGCAGGACTTGATAATTAAAGCATGGTGGAATGTCCCTTCCCTTGGCTCCTGAAGTGCTGCCACTCTCTGGATGTGCGATGGGGACATGCATCTGGATGGCATCAAGCAAAGGAGACAGGAATGGGATTTCCACACGTTCATTCCCTGCCATAAAGAGGAAGCAAAGGGAGGAGGTGCAGCATGAAAGGGGAGAGATAGCAAAACAGCTGGAGAAGGCCCTTACTATGGCAAAACCCCACACTCGACTAAAGCATCTCTTCCCCAAAAGCATCCAGACCTGAACTGAAGATCCTGCAGCCTGGAGACACCTCCCGTCCCCATCCCAAACCTCATTACCTGGCTCTGATCTTTAATGGTCCTCCTTATTTAAAGGAAGAAAAGGAAAAAAGAGGGGGAAAAGAAAGAAAAGCCTTGCTTCTAATTTGAGCCTGTCTGGCTCACGCTGCCGTCACCGCTGCTCGCGCTGCCATCCTCCGGGTGATCCAAGAGCCCTTTAGTGCCAGGATTTGCTCCCTGTGCAGGCACTCGGGGGCAATGATCTCCTCTCTCTGATAAGCCAGGAGGTGTGGGAGCATCGAGGGGCTGCAGACCCCCTCCAGACCCTGGTGAAGAGGGGTGACAATAGCAGTGTGGAACATCTCACTTGGAGCATCCTTCTCCACATCGCGCCCTGGGGGTTTCAGGTGATGGAGCTGGTCCGCGCCAGGCAGGGAGATGGGGAATCATGAACGGGATGGAGCCAGGAGGCTCCAGTACAGGCGGTGCTCGTGGCACTGGGGGAGCAGAGGCAGGCGGACGGGCTTCATGGCTGCGGCTCTGAAAGCTCTTGCTGGAGAGGGCTATTAGAGGGAGTAATTGGGATCACCTTACTTTACAAATGTTACTTTGCAGAATGAGGCAGGAAGACAGATCGATCTCAACTATTATTCATTAAGGAAAGTCCTTTATAAATCCCAAATTAACAATTTCTCTTAGAGAGAGACTTCCCATTACCCTTCTTTCGCGGGAACTTATTGCTGCTTTGGAAATGGGGAAATATAAAAATAATTGGGGAGGGGGAGAAATAGCAGTCGTGGGCTTAGGAGCCAGGCATCTGCTTAAGAAAATACAGATATGTGTCTTAAAAATGACCATTACCCTAATTCAGAAAGGCAATGTTTTTGATAGATGCCATTAGACCCCGGCCATAACGACATTCATAAAAGCCCGAGTGGCTTCTTAGCAATGAGCAGGCTATTTGTAAATGTTCAGTGCTCGGTGGCATATCTACAGGTTGTGAGGTTTGCAGAAGGTCTTTGCTATCATCCATCCTCTCCGTGTGAAGAGATGAATGTGGGTAGGGAGAGAAAGCTGCTGTTACTGGTGCCGGTTGGACGGCCTTACTCTTTGCACTCGTTCTTGCGCAGGGTATTTACTCTTTGGGGTATGTTGCTGTACACTGGGGGCGGTTCTTGGGGGTTAGGAGGGGAAGGAAGAACATCAGCCCAAATCCTCTTGATGTTTTGGGTGAAAAACGCTAAGAAAAAGATGCTGGGGGTTGGGTTTTAAAAGCTGACAAACTCTTGTGCGCCATCCAGGGCCTTGAAATGTAGCAGGAGGGCGACCTGGCAATTTTAATGTAGGGTTCTGAGGTAGGCTGTGTTATGTGTGTGTTTCAGAGGGTACGTTACCCCTGGCTGCTAAATTTGGGATGATGGGACATGCCCTGAGGCTGCTCCAGGGATATGTGCAAGAGGGCTTTGGGTGAAGAGATGGTGCCATGGCCCAAAGAAATCCTCTGGTTCACACTGAATGGAGGTTGCCAGTGAAGAAAAAGCAATCACTTAGCTCGTGGAGCTGTGCCCGTGGCTTTTGGTTGTTCTGGGAATACCAGCAAGGACTTTTAGGGCCATACTCACATTTCCCCACATCCTGTCTGAGTTCAGATGCTTTTACAGCAAGAACAGACCCCTTGAACAGGACTGCAAGCAGAAGGAAACCCGTCATGATTGCTATTTGCACTCGGGCAGATGTAACATTTGTCACCCCAGAGAGTATCAGGATATGTTATCTTAAATAAATAAACAAATCACTGCTAATGCCACTTTTTGGGAGGCCATTTCTGGGGTATTGGTACCCTCTAGAGTAGCTCAAGGATGTGAGGAGGGGAGCTGCAGGCACTTGGCAGCACATACTCACCCTGTGAGCTCCAGCTCCTCACTGTTGCTAACACGATCCTAGCAAATTATAAATAGGAGTCCCCAGTTTGGCTTTTGCTCTGCTAATTGATAGGATTCAAGCATCAAAAGTGCTCCCCTGGCGTCAGCGATAGGCCCTTTGCCACTCATGCAGGCCCCTTGCCACTCATTCCGTCATCCTGGCAGGTCAGCATAAACACCCCATGTTTTACTGCCATTCCCAGATTATTCTCCTGCCTTGTAACAATTTTCCCAGGGGATGGCCGGGGATTAATTCCAGGTGCCCGTTCCTCTGCAGATGGTGCCATGCCCCAGCACCAAGGCAATGCAGAGCATCCCCTGCCACCGGAGAAAGCCACCAATCCAAGGTCCCTTTACCCACTGAGGAGGAGAACATTAAGCTGGGTCCACACTGCTCTTCCTCCACTCCTTTTGTAAGTGAAAGGGAGGAAGGACCAGCTCGGTCAGGCTCTGCTCTGGCACGCTCAGCATCGCAGCAAGGGGATGAGGCTGTTTATTCCCAGGGGTTTTCTGCTTTTTAGGTGCTTTGTAGGAGGACCAGGAGCCTGCATGCCCCAAAGCAGGCAGCTTTGGGTTTGCCCTTACCAAAGGGAGGGAGAATTGTTTTGCTTATAGCTAAAATACCCCTTTCTGCAAGATGCGTCTCTATGACATAATCTCCTGCAGGGGCTGGGAATCAGTGCACCTTCAAGACAGGGAAAACACTGCTTTTTTCTTTGGGGCCGAGATGCTGGGAGCCACAGCAGAGATTTAAAACCCACGTGGCTCCAAAACCCCACAGTAAATCTCCTCCGTCCATCCTTCCTGCATCAGGCCTGCTGGGAAGGCAGCCTTCCGCTTCTCCCCTTCCCAGGCTGAGCCCTGGGGAAAGTTGGGTGAGTAAGTTTGCCGAGCTGGAGGGAGGGCGGCACAGATCGATTGGCGAGTTTAATAGGATCAGGTCAGTGTAATCCTGTTTTAGCCATTGTAATTCAGGCAGCCAAGGAGACCTCAAACTATAGGGGAAGGGGCTTTTAAAACCTCAGCGGTCCTGCCACAAAGCCAGAGGCTGGGGCCGGGACAAAAGCGGGAGAGAGGATGAAGTGGCTTGAAATAAATAGATTAAGGCTCTCTATGGGCCAGGCATAGCAGGAGGGAGAAAAGAGCAAGCAAGGGGCGGGCAAGCACCCCGCGGCGGCGGGAGGAGGGGGACGGGAAGGGACCTCGCACCCATGAGGGATGCAGGGTGGCTTGGCAGAGCATCAGCATCCCCTCCTGCATCCCTTCCTGCCCTGGGGCAGGCAGTTGGTGCACAGGGTGGGTTTCTGCCTGGGCTAGGGGCTGGAGTTCCTCCTCCACCACCACCATGTGTGTTTCCGAAGGGTTGGGATAGGCAATCAATTTTTATGATGTAATTTATAATTCATACAGGTTGTCTTCGTACATATGGTGTTGCTTTTCTGTGTCAGGGTGCCGGGTGCTTTATGACAGTGACGGTGGGAATTTGCATCGGCGGCCGCTTACCGGCCTCATCGCTCTCCTCTGCGCCGATGAAGATTGATATGGCCCTGTGGAAGCACATGCAAGGATGGGGGGGGTGATCCTGCAGGACAGAGAGCACCAGGGGGTGCATGTCTCTTGCAGAGGGTAATGTGCACCCCTTGGGAAATGGGGAAGATGCTCAGCCCTTGGGTAGGGGCTATTCGCAGCATGGGTACAGATCCTCTCAGCCCTGTCTCCAGGTATTGGGTATGGCCCCACTCAGGAGGGTGCTTGGAAGGGAGGCCCCCTCTATCACAGGGCATAACCCCAATGGAGGGGTCATTTGTGCCCTCACTGAGGCATAAAGGGGTCCTTGTCAGTGCATGCCCGGGGCAATAGGGGCAGATAAAAGGCACTAAGCTGAGCCTGCCCAGTCCCTGCCGAAATCATTAAACCAATTAAATCAATACAAATAAAAACAAGGCAGAAGCTGCTCCCCCCCTTCTCAGTGAAGTAGGAGCTGCCCATCATCCCCTGCTCTGGCATGCGCTGACTTCATCCGGTCTCTGTGGCAGCCCTGGCACGCTGGGTCGCTGCAGTGAGGGGGTAAGGCATGGGGGAGATGTATTTAAAAGCCATGATGTCTTATTTAAGAGGGAGGCAGCACGCTCCTTGCTCGGCCTGAGAGGGGTTGTCCCCTCCGGCCACCGCGGACACCCAGCGCTGCTGAGCAGAGATGGCTCAAAGATTATATGCGTGTATATATAAAATACCTCTATAAATGTCTGTGTTACATGTGTATATATAAGAGGGGGTTTCCTAAGGCAGGCTGGAGGCGAGGAGCAGGCAGCTTCCCTTCCTCTCCCACTCTGGGCTGCCGCAAAGCGGGCCGGCATTTCTGCTGCGCTCCCGGAGCTGTGCGATTATTTGATCTGCAGATGTAAGAGGAATTTATTGTAACAACAAATATAGTGATGTCAAAACCCAACCTTGGATTAAAGCCGGCAGCCAAAGGGGAAGTGTATTAATTTCAAACAGCATCAGAGGCCAGTGCCTATTAGGACGAGCTATTCTTCAGACCCCCCCATCAGGATTAATCATTGGGAGTTAATTTGAAGCTCAGACAAGTTGCTGTTAATTTAGTGCAGGGAGGATGGGATGGAATAAAAAGCTGAGGTGCTGGCCGGGCCTCCTGGGTCTCATTAATCAGCGAGCTGAGACGGCCTGGCTTGATTACAATTTGCAAAAAAATTCATTAGAGCCCGGGCGATTGACAATTTTTCTCTCTGCCTCTGATCTGACTCATTAGGCAGCCAAATGAAAGCCATGATGATGGTGATGATGACAGCTATCAACCCCCTCGCTTGTTTATCTCCTTCTCCTCCGGCCCCCCGGCCCGGGAGCTCCCCCCTTTCAGCCCCAAAGCCCCGTTCCTCTGTACGGGGGGGGGAGTGTTGCAAACGGGGACCCCAGCTCGCGGAGCAAATAACTTTCCCGTGCCTAGGGCAGATGTAGAGGGAGGAATGCCCCGCGGTGGGGTGCATGGGGGGACACAGGGGTGAGAAGCAGCTGCTCCTCCCTAAAATACGACACCCCACACAGCCCCGTGGGGGGGTACAGCGGGCTGCCGCCTGCCCGAGCCGGCTCCGGCGTGGCTGCGCTTCCCACGAGCATCCTTTTTGCGCCAAAAGCAAAGCCAAATATATTAAAATACTTAATAATAGCGGAAGAAAGCGAGATGCAAAGAGGAGCAGCGCTGGGAAAAACAGTCAGGAAAGGATTGGGGCGAAGAGGGGGGGTCGCCCCAAGCGTGTCCCGGCTCCCCGTTCCCTCCCTTGAAGAAACGAATCCGAAAACTATCATTATTGTTGTTATCATCATTATTGTTATTATTATTATTAATAATATATTTTAAACGAGCCAAAGGAGCAGGGTTTGGTTTCCGGAGAGCGGCTGGTGGGAGAGGGATAGCCCCCTCCGCTCCCCTCCAGCTCCGACCCCCCGGAGCCGCCTCCAGCCCCTCCGAACCAGGCCTCGCAAAATAATAGTGATAATAATAACGATAATAATACTAATAAATAGATGATGAAGCGCAAGGGCTGTAACTGATGTGACCACCGCCGAGCCTCGGTGTACCCGTCGCAGCCTGCCCCGAGAGCCTCTCCGTCACCTCGGGAGCTCATCGCTCCCTTGGTTGCCCCCATCCCTCCAGTTTAATTTCAAGGCTTCCCCCCGCATCCCGTTTTCCTTTGGAAATTAATGCTTTTGCATCTCAAACAGCCGCAGCCGCCGCCAAGGAACGGTTTCACCGGCACGGGATGCATAAAACGGGCAAGAAAACGGGATTAAAAGGATGCAAAGGGGGGGAGAAAGGGAGACACACGCCGGACACCCCCCATCACCGTTCCCGGGCCGCAGAGCCCCGACCCCGTTAAAGGGGGAGGTGACCGTGGGGCAACGCCAGCGGCTGCACCCGCAAAACATGGACATAGGTGATGCCGGGGGGGAACGTGGGGGGTGCTCCTGCCTCCTCCCTGCTTATTCGTACAAAAAGCTTTTTTTCCCTGTTTTCACACACGCCGCCCAGAAAAAAGGGAAACTTTTTCCCCGTTTCCCCCCTCCCCGACAATAAATGTGGCTTCGCTATAATGAGACGAGAGAAGCATCACTCCGCTCCGGTAGCGCAGGAAGAGGAAAGAAAATCAGCTCCACGGCAGCTCCTGGACAGAACAACCGGGGGATGGAGGGCTTCTTTTTTGTCTCTTTTGTTTCTTTCTCGGTTTTTATTCACAAGACTTAGTTTGCTTTAAATTTCATAACTTATAAGGAAATAAGCTACATTGAAATAAATTAAACACAATAGAGAAGATCGTGCTATTTTTCTCCCACCCCCCGCCCTCCCCTCTTTCTCTCTCTTTTTAAACATGGCTTAGTAGAATAGGCAAACCAAATCGACAGAAAGCCAGGCAAAAAATAGATTTCAACACCCGTCCCCCAGTGCCTGCCGCTGAGCCCTCGGCCATCAAATCAAACAATAAAAAAAGGCATGAAATGAAACTCTTGGTTCTCTTTCGTTTTTGTTCTCTCGTCTTTGTTTGTTTTGGGTTATTTTTACCTTTCACCCCTGGTAAGAAACAGAACCCCCAAAGGGTGGCTAAAGGCGGGTTTCGCTGGGGATATCGCTGCCGGTGAGAGGGGTGGGGGGGGAAGCACGCTGCTGGATCCAGCGCCGACACCGCGTCTGTGGTCCCCATCGCGGCCAAGACAGCAACGGGGCAGCGTGGTAATAAATACGTGTGTGCCTCTTCCCAGGGTTTGATACTCCTGCTCCGAACCAGAGCAGCACCCGAGCCTCTGCTTTCTCAGACTCTCGCTTGACTCTGTAAGTTTGGCTTTAAAGTTCGCTCGTGGTGGGGATTTGCAGCGCGGTCGCGTGGGATTTTGTCTCGTTGGTTGTCGTTTGCGTTAGGGGTTGTGTTGGTTTGTGGTTTGAGATATTTCTCTGCTGCTTTTTTGTCTTATTTTTCTTTATTTTTTTCTTTCTTTTTTTTTTTTTCGGGTGGGTTGCTTTGAAACCCCGATTTTTGGAAAGTTTTCCCTCAAAAACTTGTGGCTCTGAAGCAGCGCAGGGAGAGATCAGGGTCTGGCTTGCTCCAGCTGCTGATGCTGACTCCTGATCGCAAACCTGCTGACGTGCACCGGGATGGGGACCACGATCTTAGGGTTTCGGGAGGGCTCCCCTGTCTTGGAGTTGGCGTTGCCCGCTTTGACCCGTTTCCATTTAGCCCGTCTGTTCTGGAACCAGATTTTCACCTGCACCTCGCTGAGTTTGAGGGCGTGCGCGATCTGGGACCTCTCCGTCAGGGACAAGTACTTTTTGCAGTGAAACTCCTTCTCCAGCTCCAGCAGCTGCTCGCTGGTGAAGGCTGTCCGCCTCCGCCGGTTTTTGCCCGTGGATGTGGTGTTGGTGGAATTGGGGGGGTTTTGGGGGTTTTCCTCCAGCGCGTTGCCAGAGTCCTCTTCCTTGTGAGCCGCCTGGCCGGGGATGTTGTCGTCCGAGCTATAGTCTAGATCGCTGTCCATGGAGAAACTTTCCTCCTTGCCTTTTGCATCCTCTTCTGCTTTGGGGTCCTCCTTCCCCTGTCCCCGGAGAGCCCCGGCTGAAAGCGAAGCAGAGGCCTTTCGTTAGTATTCGGTACCCTCTGTCCCATGGCCACCGTGGCCCCCGGCCCACAGGTCCAGCAATCGCCCAAAAATTTTTCGCTTTGGGTTTCTTTTTTCGCGGCTTTCGGTTGGATTTATTTGATTTCTGTTATTTCAAGCGGCGGGGACTTGAAACCTCCCTTCTCCTCCTTCTCGGCCTTGCGGCCAGCGGACCCCCGCCGCCAGCCCTGCCTCCCCCCTCGGGTGTCCGCCGTCTCTGGAGCCGCCCCATGCCACGACCCCCTCCCAACCCGCCCCGCCGGGGGATGCTGCGCGGAGCGGTCGGCTGGACCCCGATCCACCCCTCTCTTGCCCCGCCGGTGCCGGCGCTCACTCACCGAGGGAGGCCTGGACGGCGTCGGCGGCGGGGAAGGGCAGGAGGGCTCCGTCCTTCCCCAAGAAGGCTTTGCCATCGTCGCCGCCGCCGTCCGGGGGAATCCCCTCGGCTTTATCGAAGTTCCCCGGGGGTGCGAACTTCCTGGCGGCCTCTTGGTGCTGAGGGGAGGCGGGGAAGGTGCCGGGCAGCGTGGCCATGAGGGTGGAGGTGAGGGCCATGCCCTGGGCCAGGCTGGAGCAGAAACCCGTGGGCAGGCTGGGGAGCTGGTGGTGATGGGGATGCGCAGGGGGCAGCGCCGGCTGGAGGGCGCCCTGCGGTAGCGCCGGGGGCGGCGGGGGGGGCGGCGGTAGCACCACGGGCCGGTAGGGCATGAACATGGGGTAGCCGGTGTAGACGAAGTGGCCGGGGGCGGGCGGCGGGGGGCTGCCGATGAGCGAGTCGATGCTGAAGGCCGTGCTGCTTCCCAGCGGGCGCTGCATCATCATCAGCGAGGGCTGGAAAGCCGCGCTCATGCCGGAGCGGCGGCGGGAGCGACCTCCTTCCTCCTCCTCCTCCTCCTCCTCCTCCTGCCGCCGCCGCCGCCGCCGCTGCTCCTCCTCGGGGCCGCGCTCACGCGTGGGGCAGCGCCCGGGCAGCGCCGGGGC